>ML686139.1:1047474-1059550 GCA_007922175.1 Pelusios castaneus | reverse complement strand
TCTTTCTTTCCTCTTCCTTCCTCCTTCTCTTCTCTTCTCTTCTCTTCCTGTTTCCTCCTCTTTCCTTCTTTCTCTTTCTTTGCTTCCTTCTTTCCTTTCTATTCCTTCTTTCTTTTCTTTCTTTCCTTCTTTTCTCTTCCTTCCTTCTTTCTCTCCCTTCTCTTTTTTCTTTCTCCCTTTTTCTTTCCTTCTTTCTCTCCTTTGCTTTCCTTTTTCTTTCCTTCTTTCTCTTCTTTGCCTTCCTTTTTTCTTTCTTCCTCTTTCTCTTCCTTTCTCTTTTTCCCTTCTTTGTCTTCCTTTTTCTTTCTTTCTCTTCTTTCCTTCCTCTTCCTTCTTTCCTTCTCTCTTTTTCTCTTCCTTCCTTTTTCTCTCTCTCTTCCTTTCTTCTCTCTTTTTCTCTCTTCCTTCCTCCCTTCTTTTTTCCTTCCTTTTTAAAAAAAAACTTTAAAAAAATTAATTTTAAATAAAAACCTTTCTAAAAATTAAATTTCAATTCAAAATTCATTCAAATTCAATTAAACACAATTAATTAATTCTATTTACAATTACTTTAACTTCAATTAATGCCTATAATTTCTGTCGTGTGAGTTTGCACAAAAATTTTATTCAGAAAGTTTTGCACACGGCTTGAAAATTTTGTACACAAGCCGCCAAACCTTAGAGGGAACATTGCACAGCACCAACAAAAAGTGTGTGGATTCATTACTGTCTGCCACCCAGAATACCCAGAAACCCAGGCCAGCAGCAGACGTGATAGCTACGCGTTCATCTTTTTTTCAAACTATAGTTACGGCCCCCCAACAGTCTGAGGGACCGTGAACTGGCTCCCTGTTTAAAAAGTTTGAGGACCCCTGCTCTATAGCCTTAAGTACTTTCTCCTTCAAAATTTTCTCCAAGACCTTGCATACTACCGAGCTCCAACTAACAGGCCTGTAGTTAACCGGATCATTTTTATTCCCTTTCTTGAAAACAGAAACTACATTAGCAATTCTCCAGTCATACGGTTCAACCCTTGAGTTCACAGATTCATTAAAAATCCTCATTAAAGGGATGGCAATTTCATGAGCCAGTTCCTTTAGTATCCTCAGATGGAGATTGTCTAGGCCACTTGATTTAGTCGCATCCAGCAGCTCAGGTTTGTCTTCTACCTCAGGTATGGTAATTTCCACTTTCATGACCTCATTCCCTTTAGCTTCCCTACCTCTATCCCCCAGCTCAACTTCATTCTCATTGAAAACAGATGCAAAGTACTTATTTAGACATTCAGCCATGCCTAGATTATCCTTGACCTCCACCCCATCCTCAGTTTTTAACGGTCCCACTTCTTTCTTTTTCTTCTTCCTATTTATATGGCTGAAGAACCTTTTACCATTGGTTTTAATTCCCTTCGCAAGGTCCAGCTCAGCTTGACTTTTGCCTTTCTCACTCTCTCTCTACATGATCTGACCTTGCTGATCTCTCCCCTTTTCCACTCCTTGTAGGCTCTGTGCTTCCTCCTAATCACCTTTCTGAGATGCTTACACATCCAGCTTGGTCCACCGCTCTTGCCTATGAATTTTTTCCCCTTCCTCGGAATGTAGGCTTCAGATAGTTCTTGCAACTTTGATTTGAAGTGATTCCAAGCCTCTTCTACCTTTACATTCCTGAGTTTTTTCTGTCCAGTCCACTTCCCCAACGAATTCCCTTAATTTTCTAAAGTTAGCCTTTTTAAAGTCAAAGATCCTGGTCACTGATTTGTTTTTTGTTTATCCTTACAATTAGTTTGAACTGAATTAGCTCATGATCACTTGAACCTAAGTTGTCCCCTACAACCAGTTCATCTATGAGGTCCTCACAACTCACCAGTACCAAATCTAAGATGGCATCCCCTCTCGTTGGTTCGGTAACCATTTGGAGAAGGAATTCATCAGCTATCACATCCAGGAAAAACTGGGCCCTCTTATTACTACTAGCATATGTCCTCCAGTCTATATCTGGGAAGTTAAAGTCTCCCATAATCACACAGTTCCCAGTAGTATTAACTTCCTTAAAGAGGTCCGTATCCATGTCTAAATCAGATCTCGAGGGTCTGTAACACACTCCAAGCACCATTCCAGGAGAAACTTTAGTAGCTTTTTTCCCTAACATGATTTTTACCCAGATTGATTCTGTCTTGTTAATTCCATCACTTTGAATTTCCTTACAGTCTACCTGCTCATTGATATACAATGCCACTCCCCCACCTTTGCCTTTATATCTGTCTTTCCTGAAGAGCACATAGCCTTCAATACCGGTACACCAGTCATGACTACTATTCCACCGTGTTTCAGTTATCCTTATAGTATCTTGTCTCACTTCCTCTACCAGTAGCTCCAGTTCCTCCATTTTGTTACCCAGGCTTCTCGCGGTAGTATATAAACATTTTAGTTTATGCTGCTTGGCCTCACTCACGTTCTTTGCCTGATTCGGCACAATCATTCTACAGACAATATCACTCGCTAGACTGGCATTTACACTACTCCTCCTCGTAACCCTCATGCTCCTCCCGATTTCTGTGTCCTTTCTTATTTCATTTTCCTCCTTCTCAACACTAATATCAGGCACAGAGATTATTCGGGCATCTCCCAACCATCTCTCCTGACTCCCTAGTTTAAAGCTCTCTTGATCAGTTGTGCTAATCTCCCTCCCAGAAGTCTGTTTCCCTCCCTACTCAGGTTCAGTCCATCCCAGGAGAGCAGTCTTCTGTCCATGAATGCCTCCCAGTGACCATACATGCCAAAGCCCTCCTTATAGCACCACTGACTGAGCCATCTCTTTAGCATCAGGGTCTTCTCACACCTTTGTTGTCCTCCTCCAGGGACAGGCAGAATCCCACTAAATATCACCTGAGCTTCTATTTCCTTGAGAGTCCTCCCCAGCCTGGCATAGTCACCTTTGATATGTTCCAGTGAGAATCTACCTACAGCATTTGTACCCACATGAAGGACAATCAGAGGATTCTTGCCAGCTCCCGTTAAGATCCTCTTCAGCCTCAGATCGAAATCCCGTATCTTTGCACCTGGCAAGCAGCATACCCTTCTGTTCTCGCGATCAGCTCTGGTTATAGGCCTGTCTGTCCTTCTCAACAGAGAGTCCCCAATCACATACACTTGCCTTTTCCTGGCACCAGTGCTATTCACTAGCCTATCCCCACTTCGTTCCGGTTGCAAGTCCTCATTCCTCCTGCTTTTCTCTGCAATCGTTTGCATCCGCTCCCGAATCCTTCTAGGGCTCTTACTGGGAAGAATCTCCACTGGCTCATCCCCTCTTTGGACAGGACTAGCTGCTCTTCGCTTTTTCCTTGCACTCCCAACATCAGTCACTACATGCTCTGCTCCTTCATTTGCTAACCCAGCAAACCTGTTTCTGAGCTCTATTTCTCCTTCGCTAGCCCGTCTTTTCCTCTGCCGACTTCTCACAGTCACATGCTTCCACCGGCCACTTTCATCTCCCGGTATTCTGCCCTCACAGTCTGATGGTCCTGCTTCCAACTGGAAGTTTGGCATTTCTCTTAAAACCTCCTCACCTGTCTGCTCCATCAGTTGTTCAAAACCCCTTCTAAACTCAATGAGAGTTTCCATCTGCATCTCTAACCCCCAAATTTTCTCCTCCATCAACCTATGAGGCGGCACTTCATGCACGTATAGGTCCTTGGAGGCAATTCCTCCAAGATCAGGTACATCCCACAGCTTCCACATCCAATCATCTATGCTGTTGCTTCCCCGGCCTGACTGTCTACTATGGTTGCCTCTGTATCTGCCATAGCGCTTCTCCTATTCCCAGTCTGTTCCCAGCCCTGTTGACTGCCCCTGGGTATAGAATATTCATTGATAAAAATACCATGCTCATTCATTCACCTCTAACTCCATATTGTAACCAAAACTCCATTTTGAATTGTTTACTTCATTTTGTATTGCCCAGCCTAAGTTTTGCTGAAACTTTGTTTAGATGCATGAATTTAGTTTGGATGTGTGAATGAGGGGTGTGTGTGTGATGGGATCAGCCTCCAAAGTCAGCTTGTCCTGATGACAGACTGCAGGCACCACCTTAATGGCAGAAGAACAATGCAGACAAACCCCACAAAAGCAATAAGAATCCACCCTAGAAAGAAAGGGACAAAGAGCCCCATCACGAACAAGATCAAAGTCACATCTGCCACCATGCAGTACCCTGAGGCAATGGGGACACAACCAGATCCATGGACTAAAAGATATAAAACATGGGTGAGACTGCAAAGCTTTGGGGAATATTCTGCACAGCTCCCAAGAGCGCCAGTGCAGAGCTGTGTGCCTGACAGAGACCCCGCTCTTCCTCATGCCCGGCTTCCCTGGACAGGTAGCTACCATGAGGTGCAAACACCAGTCACAATCACAAGCAACCATCAGGACTGGTAACTATACATGACCAACAGCAGAATATGCAGGGGAGAGGGAGAGTGAACGTTTGTATGTGTGTGTGTACAGCTACTAAATATTAGCTATTAACATAATTGTGTTTTTCTCATAACAAATGTGGCATATTACCGTGTCCCCCTCAATAAGATCCTGCTGATCTTTTCTTTTAAAATACAACACAGTGGTCACTCATTCAGTGAGCCATGTTCATCCTCAGTGTTTTTAGCTTGTTGTCCAATGCAAGCAGTAAATTAGCCCCGGGCCACATTATTCAAACCCTACTTGGAAAATACAAATATTAATTTCCTGGTGGGATTTTCTCTGGTGCTCATCACTAATGTATGTAAAAACATCCAGATATTACAATGAATTTATTTTCACAATACCCTTGTGGAGCAAGGGGTTCTATTGTCTCCATTTTACAGATGGGGAACTGAGGCGCCAAGAAATTAAGGTCAAGAGCATCCACAAATTTTAGATGCCCAGTGAGAGTTATCCAGGACCTGATTTTTCAGAGCGCTGAGCACTATACAGCACCTCAGATTTTCAAAGCACAGTACCCCTGGCTTCAGCTGCAGCAGATCAGAATCTGCCCTTCTGCAAATCGGAAAGGAAGGTTACCCACCTTTTACGGTAACTGGAGTTCTTCGAGATGACTGTCCCCATGGATGCTCCACCTTGGGTGTTGATGCGTCCAGGCGGCATGAATCGGAGAACTCTCCTAGCAGTGCTCCTTAGGGTTGGGCGGGCGCCGACAGGCTGTCTCACGCTGTCACTGTCACTCTGGCAGCACGCGCAACCCAACCCTCCTCAGTTGTCTCTCAACCAGAGAGCGACGCAGAAAGACTCCGAAGGAGAGAGGGGAGGAGGGTGGGTGGTGGAGCATCCACAGGGACAGTCATCTCGAAGAACTCCAGTTACCGCACAAGGTGGGTAACCTTCCTTTCTCCTTCGAGATGTGTCCCCGTGGATGCTCCACCTTGGGTGACTCCAAAGCAGTTCTCCTATACCGGTGGAGGGTCTTCGGAGTTGTGCATTTGTACTGATGAAAGGACCGATAGGCCAAGGATGGCGTCGGACCTGGAGGCTTGGTCAATAGCATAGTGCTTAGTAAAGGTATGCACAGAGGTCCAGGTAGTTGCTCTGCAGATGTCGTCAATGGGCACGTTGTGGAGGAAGGCTGTTGACGTGGCCACTGCTCTTGTCGAATGGGATCGTACATGTTCCGGTGGTGTTATTTGGGAAATGCTATAGCATGCAAAAATGCAGTTTGATATCCACTTTGAGAGCCTTTGTTTTGATATTGGTTGGCCTTTCCTTCTGTTTGCTATAGCCACAAAAAGTCTATTCGATGACCTAAATGCTTTTGTCCTTTGCAGGTAAAAGGCGAGCGCCCTATGGACATCTAAGGTATGAAGAAGAGCCTCTTGCGGATTCGAATGCGGTTTTGGCATGAAGACAGGTAAGTGAATGGTCTGGTTTAAGTGAAATAGGGATGAAATTTTTGGGATGAAGGCTGGATAAGGCTGCAAGTTCACTAACTCTGTGAGCAGAGGTGATTGCTGTTAGGAACGCCACTTTCATGGAGAGGTGAGTAAGTGAACATGTTGCTATTGGCTCAAATGGATGTCTTGTTAAAGTCTTCAGGACTACATTGAGGTCCCAAGTAGGAGCGGGAGATCGTGTCTCTGGGTATAAATTTTGGATACCCTTGAGGAATCTCTTAACCATCGGGTGAGAGAGGGGGGACTCCCACCGAGAATGGGTATGAAAGGCTGTAATTGCTGCTATGTGTACTTTTATGGCACTAATCGATAATTTCGCTGATTTTAGTTGTAAGAGGTATTGCAGGATGTCGGGCAGTGGAGTGGAGGATGGATGGACATTGTTCTCAAGGCACCAATGATGGAATCTACGTCACTTTTGCAGGTAAGTTTTATGGGTTGAGGGTTTCCTACTGTTTAGGAGGATGTGTTGGACTGCCTTAGAGCATTTAAGTTCCTCGTTGTCGAACCAAGAAGGAACCAAGCTGTCTAGTGGAGTCTGTTGGGGTCTGGGTGGGTTACGGTCCCATTCAGTTGGGTCAGGAGGCTGTATATCGGGGGTTATGTGACTGGTTGTTTGATGGACATTTCCATCAGGTTGATATACCAATGTTGCCTTGGCCATGCTGGGGCTATCATTATTACTGATGCGGCTTCCCGTCGGATCTTGTGTAGTGTTCTGGGGATTAGAGGTATGGGGGGGAAGGCATAAAGCAACTCGTTTCCCCATGGGAGAATAAAGGCATCTCCTAGTGATCCCCTGCCAATTCCTGCTCTGGAGCAGAATTTCCGGCATTTTCGATTTTTTCGTGTTGCGAATAGCTCTATCGATGGATAGCCCCATTGTCTGAAGATGTCCCATTGTGTTCCAGGATGTAGTTCCCATTCGTGGTCCTGAGTGAAAGAGCAACTCAGGAAGTCTGCTAAGTTGTTCTGGGTCCCAGGGAGGTACGAAGCCGAGATTGTTATGTTGTTAGTTATACACTATGTCCATAATTTGATTGCTTCTAGACAAAGGGATTTTGAGTGTACTCCTTCCTGCCTGTTTATATAATACATGCAGGCCGTGTTGTTGGTCATGATTCTGACGTGTTGGTTTATCAGGGATGATTGAAAATGTTGGCAGGAGTATCTCACTGCCCAAAGCTCTAGGATGTTTATGTGGAGTGTTGCCTCTTGTGGACTCCATTTGCCCTGTGTTGTGTGATCTTGTGTATGTATGCCCCAGCCCCGGAGGGAAGTGTCTGTTGTTATAAGTACTGTTGGAGGTTGCTGTAGGAAAGATATGCCACTTGCTATGATTGTCCACCATGATATTAAGTGTCTTACTTCTGATAGTAGGTAAACTGTTTTGTGCATTGAATGGTATCTTGGTTTGTAGACTGTGGCAAACCATAATTGGAAAGGACGCATGTGTAGTCTGGCATCCTTGACTACAAAAGTTGTAGAGGCCATGTGACCTAGGAGTTGTAGACAGGTCCTTGCTGTTGTTGTAGGCGCGTGAATGAGCGTGTTGGTGAGACTTATTATTGCGTTGATTCTTTCGTCTGGAAGAAAGGCTCAGGCCTGTGTGGAATCCAGGCAGGCTCCTATAAACAATGTTTTGTGTGGGTATTAACGTTGACTTCTTCGGGTTTATTAGAAGCCCCAGTTTTTGGAAGAGGGTAGTGGCAAAGTCCAGTGCCTGTGTTGCTTGTGTGGGTGAGGTGGACTTTATTAAGCAGTCGTCGAGATATGGGTATGTGGTTATCCCATTTTTTCGGAGGTGCGCTGCAACAACAGATAATATTTTGGAGAATACGCGTGGTGCTGTGGAAAGACCAAAGGGGAGACCAGTGTATTGGTAATGAACGTTATTCAGAATAAATCTTAAGTACTTTCTGTGAGTAGGGTGGATAGGGATGTGAAAACACGCATCCTGTAAATCGAGGGCCATGAACCAGTCCCCATATTCAAAAGCCGGAATAATGGTGGAAAGGGTGACCATTTTGAACTTCTGGTATTTTATGAATTTATTTAGCTTTCTAAGGTCAAGGATGGGACGCCAGCCTCCTGACTTCTTCTGACTTAAAAAGTAGGGAGAATAAAATGCCTTGCCTTGGTATATGTTGGGTACTTCCTCTATGGCTCCCATTATGAGGAGATGCTGGACCTCTTGTTCCAACCGGTGTACGTGAGTTGTGTCCCTGTAAAGGTACAGGGAGGGGTAGTGGGATGTGGGTTTCGATATGCATGATATTACATAACCTGTGGAGATAGTGTCCAAGACCCATCTATCTGTAGTAATGGTAGCCCAGAAGTGGTAATGGGACCGTAGACGGTTAGTAAAGGTTGGACATGTAAGTGGCTCAGGATATGATTGGATTGTGTTCAAGCCCTCGATTTCATTTTCAAAACTGGGGTTTTGATGGAGGTGGATGGCTGGTAGAGGATTGAATAGACGGGTGTCTGGTATCGGTAAGGTCTGTGTTTTGTGCCTGGAGGATAAATGCCAAACGCCCGGACTGTAGCTCGTGAGTCCCTGGAGCTGTGCATCAAATTGATCAGTGGATTCTGAAAATAATTTCTTCTTTTCAAATGGCAGGTCTTCGATTGTTGCTTGCAGTTGTTTGGGGAGATCTGCAGAATGGAGCCAGGAACATCTCCGCATCACGACCCCTGTGGCGATGGTACGGGCTGCCGTGTCAGCAGCATCTAAGGCTGCCTGGAGAAACGTTTTAGATATCAATTAACCCTCCCTGATGATTGCATGAAAATGTTGTTTGTTTTCCTCTGGGATATGATCAATAAAATGGGCTAATTTAAGATAGTTGTCGTAGTTATAATTTGCTAATAGAGCTGAGTAATTAGCTACTCTTAATTGTAGAGTGGCCGACGTGTAAACCTTTCTGCCCAGGGTATCTAATTTTCTTGCATCTTTAACTTGAGGTGTCGTCCTATTAAATTGTTGTTTGTGTCGATTATTTGCAGCCTCCACTACCAATGAGTTTGGAGGCAGGTGGTTAAAAAAAGTACGCTGAGTCCTTATTGGGTACGAAGTACTTTCTGTCTGCTTTTCTCGAAGTGGCGGAAATAGAGGCAGGAGTTTGCCAGATGACGTTGACTGAGTCAATTATAGCCTCATTCATAGGTATTGCCACTCTAGTAGAAGGTTTTGTTTGTAGAATTCTGAGGAGTTTGTGTCGGGATCCTGTTTCCTCTTGCATGGGGATCTTGAGTGCTTCCACTACTCGGCGGAAGAGATCCTGAAACTGTCTGGCATTGTCCTGATTTGGCGAAGTAATGGAGTCATCTCAGACGGTGTGACTATGAGGAGGGGTGTGTAGCTCTGAATGGTCGGTATCTGGGTCCTCATGTAATTCTTGATCAGTCAGTCTAGGTTGTTGATTTTCGTTGTCAGGTGCCCTGAGATGTCTTGAGGTGGAGGGTCTTGATGAGATTTGTGATCCTGAGTCCCACTGTAGCCACTGGTGTTGATACGGCAGTAGCAGGCTGTACCAGTGTGGTGGATACCAGGGGTATGGTGCCATCGGAGGAGGTCTGAAATATCTATAGTATCTATGCCTAGGTGACATGAGTTGTGGGGAAGCTACAGGTCTCTGCTGTATTGAGTCTTCTTCGTCAGAGTCTGATGGTGCAACTGATCCCGTCAAGGGAAGATAAGAGAGAGATCCCTGTACTTCTTGTCTATGGGAGGCAGCTGTTAAGGAGAGGCCCACCCCTGCAGAGTTAGAGTGCTTCCATTTTTCGGTGTGCTTCCTTGGAGCTGCTTGTTCTTTTGTAGGGGGCAGTGCCAAAGGGTAGGAATTGGCACTGTCCCTTGACCTGTGCCGCTACGAAGTAACCAGCTTGGGTGCCGTGGTGACCATCGGCACTGGTGAGTCTTGCTGCGGTGCGACTGCAGCTGTGGACGGTGCCGAGGTGTCTGTGCCGCGTCTGTAGCCTGTCTCGGTACCGGTATAGCTGCTGAGGGCGGGACCATTGAGCTCGTCGTGTCCTGGTGAGCCTGTTGCTCTGCAGCCTTTGATTTTGCCCTGAGGTCCGAATGAAAGGAGGCGGACCTTCTCGAGGCTTTCGTTGCCAGCGTAGCAGAGGAATCAGGAGCCTCTATGCTACAGAGTCTTTTAGCTGGGGACAGCAATTTTCTGCCCTTTGTCTCTAAAAGTGGGGAGATTAGGGGGTTATCCGAGGCTGCTTGAGTCGTTGCTGGCTGTCGCAGGTCTGAGGCAGGGCAAAGGGACCGCTCCATTAAGAGCAGCTTCAGGCAGAGGTCCCTATCCCGCCGAGCACTAGAACTTAAATTTTGACAGTGGGGGCACTTTTGAGATATGTGCTCCTCACCCCGACATTTAATACAACTTGAATGTCTGTCGGACGCCGGGATGGCGTCCTGACAGGACTGGCAGCGTTTGAAGCCGGGAAAGCCCGGCAGTGCCGCGGAGCCGTGGCGTGGCTTTTTTTTTTTTTCCTTGTCTCGGTTTAAGTTGTGGTAAGGAAAGGAAAAATTAGGGGGGAAAAGATAGGAATAGGGATTTCAAGGAGCTGAGGTGAGATGGAGAGAGAAAGAGAGGAGCTCCGTCCGTGATCGCGGACGGTTAAGACACATCTGAGGGGGGTTGGATCGCGCGCGCTGATAGGGCAACAGTGACAGCGCAAGACAGCCTGTCGTGTCCGCGTGACCCTAAGGAGCACTGCGAGGAGAGTTCTCTGATTCGTGCCGCGTCAACACCCAAGGTGGAGCATCCACGGCGACACATCTCGAAGGAGAATGAAGAGCTCAAGTCAGGCACCAAGAAAATGAGGAACATAATTAGAGGTGATCTCTAAGCAACTTGCCCAGAAACTTGCGGCAGAGGCAGGAACAGAATTGAACCCTCCAAGACCACATTCAGCTGCATTAACCAAGAGACCATCCTCTCTTTCCTCTGCCTTGTTCACACTTTCCAACTTCTGCAGCAACTGAGGCAGAGATATTATAGACCAGGGGTCTCAAACATGTGGCCCACGGGCCGTATGTGGCCCGCAGAGTTACTTCCTGCAGCCCACAACACCTGGAATTTGTAAAATAATTACAATTTATAATGTAAACCTAAGTGTGTTTATTTGCTTACTCTGTCTTTCTGATGATACACCATCTTTACTTTTAATAGCATACTATATTACATTACTCTTTTTTCCATTTTTTATTATACTTTTGTATCGTCATATGAAAAGGTTTGAGTGACGTGGCCCTCAGGCCAATATCCTAGTCCTCATGTGGCTCTCATGGCAATCTGAGTTTGAAATCCCTGCTATATGAAACAGCCTCATTCATTACACAATCCTGATTCAGCCTGAGTGCAATGTGCATCTAGTGCACTGAATGAGGCAGGAGTGCTGCAGAAAAATAGCAGGCGACCATGCAATTCAAGACAAAAACTGTGCAACCCTAAACCACAGTCCCTCTGCCTCCCAGAATTCAGGCATATCCTAAATGTTGAGAGCCTGAATTTGCAACCTCAATGTTCTTTCAATGCAGTGCATATGTGTAATTTCCTAGATTTTTAAAAAGCAAAACTGAAGAAAGGAAAATCCATCATGTGGCATCATACTGATATCAACAAGGAATATCAGAAAGGTCGGAACCTCTAGATCAATGGGTCCCAACCTATTTGGATCAAGGGCCACAGATACCATTTTTACAACCCTGAAGGGCACCAGCTTCTACCAGCAGGCTGCCTCCCTGCTTACTTCCCAGGGAAACAGCATGCGCCTTGTATCCTTGTGAGCTCCACCTTGGTTCCTAGGCAGTGGCTCCCTTCTGCAAACAGGGGGACAGAATATCAGTGCTTCCCTCCATGTGGCTCCAACGAAGACCCCAATACCTATGGACTCCAGGCAGACCACTTTGCCATGCTCTCAGCTACAGAGAGGGGTAGGGGAGCGCTGACCTCCCACCCCCTTTGGCTGCAGCAAGGAGCCTGCACTGGTCTCTGCATAGGTCCTTAGGCAGCTGCTCCCTTCTGCAGACAGCAGGAGGGGAGTCATGGGCCACTTTGAAAGCACCCACGGGCCACAGGTTGGAATCCACTGCTCTAGATCCATCACATAGACCTATGCAGCTTGAACTAACAGTAATAA
>ML686139.1:1026701-1037474 GCA_007922175.1 Pelusios castaneus | reverse complement strand
AATCCCACTTCGTCAGACGTCTGACGAAGTGGGATTTTCTCCCACGAAAGCTCATGCGATAAATAAATCTGTTAGTCTTTAAAAGTGCCACAGGACTCTGTTGTATGTCAGTGAAAGAACACAAGGAAGGAAGAAATTCCAAGCGCTTCCTCCTGTATCTAAGACTGCACAACTACCTATACAGTAGATCGTATTTGTGGAGCAGTGTATGATTGTGAGGCATGCATACAAGGAGATGAAATGCAACTTAATTTTTGTATTTCTTGACATTTCAGCACTGAACATGAGAACTGTAGTGTTGCACTTACCGTTTAAGACTAGGAATTAACGCACGTTACCTGCATTTTCACTGCAATGACCACAGAAATGAGCTCCTTATCCAATTCCTTTAGGACAACCAATTTCTTTAAAGTCAAGGTGCACAGCCTGTAAGTGAGACACAGGAGAAGCAGCCATGAGTTATGCTTAGAAAGGAAAAGTACATAAAGTCAGCACGCTGGAGGTCCAGTAATCCCGTGGGAATTAATTTCTTCCTTTACTTTTTGTGCACTGGAGAACGAAAATACTGCAAGTTCTTTAGGCCAGACAACCAAGAGGCTTTAGGACTGAACATTTTCTAGTTGGTTGGCTGTTTCAGTTAGGAGATTCTTGCCCCATTAAGATCTCTTTGTTTGTCAACTCTTATTTTCACCATTTCTTTGAAAAGTTAGTGAGCAGCTCTGGCCACCCCACTGGAAAAAACCTGAGAGGGATTTAGGGCCTGCCCTCTGTCCCTGACTGGGCATGCCAAGCGGATGAAAGTAGCAGCACACTCTATGCATTGCTACACTGTTTGGGTCAAAGGTGTTAAGAAGGTAACAGCCGCCATACTGGGCCAGACGAATGGTGCAGTGCACCCACTATTCTGCCTTTGACAGCAGCCAGTGCCAGATCTTCAGAGGGACTAAACAGAACAGGGCAACTTATTGAGTGATCCATCCCTTTCACCCAATCCCAGCTTCTACCACTTAGAGGTTTAGAGACACCCAGAGCATGGGGCTGCATCCCTGACCATGTTGGCTAATAGCCATTGATGAACCTATCCTCCATGAACTGACAGTTCTTTTTTGAACTCCGTTATCCTTTTGGCCTTCACAACATTAGCCAGTAATGAGTTCCACAAGCAGACTTCACAGTTGCTGAAGTATTTCTTGTCTTTGTTTTAAACCTGCTATTAACTTTATCAGGTGTGATGTGAAGTCATTAGTTATCTGATGCTCGGGTGCACTGAAATAATTCCTTCTGTAAGAGCAAATGTAATTATTTCAGCACATGGGTGTTGAGATCAAGGATCAAGCATCAGTGTCTGGATTTTAATACTGGGCAGGCCAGAAAGAAATCCGTCCTCTCCGCATGCTCAAGGAAAATCTTGCTTTGCTGAGCAATTTCTCAGGCACCTCTTCCCAGCACTGCTCCTACGTATTACTTCTCCTAAAAGCAAGTGTGTCAACCTGGCAATTATACCACTTGGCTTTCTGAAAGTCCTCCTGACCACAGATATCACCATTCCTCAGCACAAGCTGTACGTCGATGTTCTGGTCTCACAACAAGAGATCAGATGGGAAAGGCCGCAATCTAAGTGGATTCAAGCACGCACCCGTATCGCTTTGTTCCAATTCAATACTGCCCACAGGTGAAGGGAGTCTAGTGAGCCTGCTGTAAAAGACCCACTGACTAACAGAAAACCTTTTGAAGCAAAGGAGAAGAGGCCAATTTAGCCAGTGGCTCACACTCCCAATAAAACACGACACTGCTAACAAAGCCGCTCCCAGCACTGCAAGCAGAAGCAGCAAGTGTGGCAGTGACACGCCTGAGCCACATCACTCCTCCCTTGTATGGTTTGCTGGGAAAAGAAGTGCTGCTATCCAGAAAACACAGTGCTGTGCTGCTAGCAACAACTGGGAGTGAGGGGAGAGCAACAGACATTTGACCCTGTCAGCTCCTTCCAGTGCTCTGGCACGTCTGTACATAGCACTTCCCTAGTGCCCCAGCAAGAGCAGAAAGGGAAGCTGACACATACCGTGCTAGTTTCATTCCCTAGCTGCTGCTCCTACGAGCACTGCGTGAACATGAGACCACAGGGCTGGAAGGTCACAGAGTCGCCTGTTACTGCAGCTGGCTCCAGCACAGCACCTTGGTCCCAAATTCTTCAAGCTTCATCTTCAAACTAGAATCACAGAGGATGAAGGTTTGGGGTGAGCTCAGGGGGTCACCGAGTCCAAGCGCCTGCTCAAAGCAGGGCCAACCCCAAATAAACCATCCCAGCCAGGGCTTTTTCAAACCACGCCTTGAAACCCTTTATGGACTCCTATTAAGAGGCTGCTTAAAATTTCCCTCCTTTGATGATTAGAAACCTAATTTCCAGCCTACATTTACTCCCAGTCACTCTATTCCATTTGTGTCCAGGGTGGAAATTGGAGGCATGTAGGTATGTATTGTGGTCAGTTGGTTTTCGGTATAGGGTGGTATTCATGTGTCCATCCCTTATTCAAATTGTAGTGTCCAAGAAATGGATTTCTTGTTTGGATTGGTCCAGGATGAGGTGGAAATTGTTGAAATCCCAGTGGAATTCTTCAAGGGACTCCTTCCTGTGGGTCCAGATAATAAAAAAGTCTAGTCTGTTGTTTCGGCCATCCCGAGGAGTCCATGCAGAATCCTTCTTCTTGTGGCGTTGGAAAGAAGGTATCTGTTGTTCCAGGGTGTGGTGGAAATATTCCTTGAGTTGGAGACGGCAAAAGTGGGCTTCCAGATCACTGGAGAACTGTATCATGTGCATGAGCAGTGGTGGGGTAGAAAGAGAGTCCCCTTCTGCTGGGTTAAGTGTATAGCTGGATAGATTTACAATATTGTTGGGTGAGTCAAGGGTATCTCAGTAGCAGTAGTGTGTGGCATGTAGAAGCTTAGATAGTTCAATATCCTTTTTCCTCTGTAGAGGAGGAACGTGTGTGTTGCAGCTGGCCTGTCTTGTTTTTGTAAAGATCAGCCTCATGGAAGTTTGTGTGGAAGTTTGGTTTTCCATGACAGTCTCCAATGTTGAGAGGTCCTTCTTGATCTTCTCCTGTTTGCTGTCAAGGATGCTAATCAGATGGTTCCATAGGTTTTTTGAGTGTGAGAGAATCTCTCACTATAGTCTGTGTAGTATGTTGATCATAATGGATATTTCACTTTCAGTCCATTTGGTATGATGTCCATTTGTTTGCACTTAGAGAGGAAGATGATCTCTCTCTGTATATGTGCAGGTTTTTTTATGAGGTTGAAAGATTTCCATTTCAGACAGCTAAATTCGCTGCCTTGCATCGTGCCAAGTTCCAGAGGGGTCGCCTTGTTAGTCTGTGTACAGCAAAACCAGCAAGAGTCCTGTGGCACCTTAAAGATTAACAAATTTCTTCAGGCATAAGCTTTGCAGGTGCATCTAACGAAGTGGGTTGGAGCCCACGAAAGCTTATGCCCAAAGAAATTTGTTAGTCTTTAAGGTGCCACAGGACTCTCGCTGTTTAATCTGTACACAGACTAACATGGCTACCCCTCTGAATCTATTCCATTTGTTCTTGTGCCAACACTGTCCCACAGCTTCAACAGCTTCCCTTCCTCCCTGTTGGTTATCACTGTCAGTACGGCCAGCAGCACATCTTCAGTGCTACGAGTGCAACACTTACAAAGCAGGGGCAGTCATGGGTGAGCCCCTGCAAACTTGCCATCATTGCTGTGGGGCCACCCGGCAGCTGGTGGCCACAGCCACAAGTGGAGCAGAGGCACCAGTGCTGGGGGCTGCGGTGGGCGGGCCTCACCACAGAAAATGGAAGGGACCATGAGAGGTCATCAAGTACAGTTCCCTGCACTCATGGCTGGACCAAGTACCATCTTAAACATCCCTGACAGGTATTTGTCTAACCTGCTCTTAAAAATTTCCAATGGTAGGGATTCCACAACCTCCCTAGGCAACTTCTTCCGATAGTTAATCACCCTGACAGTTAGGAATTTTTTCCTAATGTCCAATTAAACCTCCCTTGCTGTAATTTAAGCTCACTGCTTCTTGTCCTATCACTGGCAGTTAAGGAGAATAATTTTTCTCCCTCTTCCTTGTAACAACCTTAACATTTAGGTACTTGAAAACTTATGTCCCTCTCAGTTTCCTCTTTTCCAGACTGAACAAACCCAGTTCTTTCAATCTTCCATCATAAGTCAAGTATTCCAGACCTTTAATCATTTTTGTTGCTCTTTTGTGGATTTTCTCCAGTTTGTGAGGTGCCCAGTACTGGACACAATACTCCATTTGAGGCCTAATCAGAACAGAATAGAGGAGAAGAATTACTTTTTGTCTTACAATACTCCTGTTACTACATCCCAGAATAGTGTTTGATTTTTTTTGCAACAGTTTTACACTGTTGACTCATATTTAGCTTGTGGTCCACTTCGACACCCAGATCCCTTTCCACAGTTCTCCTTCCTACGCAGTCATTGCCCATTCTGTATGTGTGCAACTGACTGGTCTTCCGTAACTGGAGTTACTTCACATTTGTCTTTATGGAATTTCATCCCATTTACCTCAGACCATTTCACCAGTTTGTCCAAATCATTTTGAATTGTGATTCTATCCTCCAAAGTACTTGCAACTCCTCCCAGTCTGGTATCATCTGCATGTTTTATAAGTGGAATCTCTATCCCAGCAGCTAAATCAGTAGTTCTCAACCACTATGTTGGGACACACCGCTGTGTCACCACACAGCAGTAAGTGTGTCATGGGGAGCTGGCTGGATATGGCCTGGGGGAGGGGGGAGTGGATGGGCTGGTGTGTCCTGTAGGGTCATGATACACCGCCAAGTGTGCCATGACCCACAAAAGGTTGAGAATCACTAATCTAAATCATTGATGAAAATATTGAACAGAACCTGACCCAGAACCGACCCCTGTGGTACCCTGCTTGTTATGCTCTTCTAGCACGACTGAACTGTTGGCAACGACTCCCTGGGAGCATTCCAAATGGGTAGCCATGTTAGTCTAGGTCAGCAAAACAAAAACAAAACAAACTGCTCTCTGGGAGCAGTTATCCAACCAAGTACGCACCCATCCTAGATTCTACTTCCCTAGTCTATTATTGAAAAGGTGATGCAAGACCCGATCAAAAGCCTTACTAAAGTCTAGATATACCACATCTTCTGCTTCCCCCTCTATCCACAAGACTTGTTACCACCCCACTTGTCCCCCTCCCTCCTCCTCCCATAGCTCCACGTGCTATCTAGCAACTGGAGCATCTCAGGCAGCTTCTGGTTACATGAGCAGAAGCTGCCATTGGCTAGGCCCACTGTGCAGATTCAGGGACCCAGCCAGAAAACAGGGGCTGGCAATGCCCTGTTACAAAGGGCAAAGTGCCCCATGTTAGACAGCACTGGAAACCAGTGACACAGCACACTCAGTTCCTAAGACTTGAGAGGGTGTGCTCCCCTAGCAACTCCTCCTGGCTTCACCAGGAGAGGGACTCATAACACTGACACCCTTCTTCTACCAAACACCAACCATGAGCAAACCCCAAAAAAGGAAACAACCTAAAAAAGTATAATGGAATTAAAAGCTCTACTCCACAGAGCTTTTACCCCAAAAAGAGAGCAGACCCAGACAACCACAAAGCCCACAAGGGACTTCATTACTTGTAACCTGTTTTACACAGAACAGTGTGAGACACTGGAGAATTCACAGTAGCTCTGGGCTTCAGCCTACACACGTGTACAATGGGGATAATAATCCAGCCTTGCCCCATGAAGGTGTTGTGCGGATAAATACATTGTGGTAACAGGCAGCAGCAGAGAACCCCAACATAAATGCCCAGTGGAAGGGAGGGGGCAAAAGGGTGAATGGAGGATTTCACAGAAAGTGGATCCACAAAGTGAATGTAAGTGGGGATGGGCAGAAAGGCAACAGATGGAGAAAAGGAGTATAGCCCAATATGTGTGACTGCCCGACTCATTAATGGTGGCATACAGTAAAAGCCAGAAGCGATTCTGAGATAAATCTGTCCCCTGCTCCAGACTGAGTGAGGGGAATAGATTTCCAACCCCTTCCAAAAAAGAAATGTAACGTGTCAAGCCCATACATGCTGCAGTAGACCATTTCTTTCCTTTGTAATGCTGTAGCTAGAGGACAATTCCACCCCAGCTTGCCAAAATCCACAGAGCTGTGGCTGGTCAGGTGATGACAGCAGAGGTGCAACAGGACGGGCATTGTCTCCGCTGACAGACCCAAACAATAGGCTTTTTCTGTCCATCATACCCAAAGCTTGAGAAGGGAAAGGTATGTAAAGAAACAATTGTGCTTTCAACACACTCAGAACCATACAAGAGGCATTCTGTTCTCCACTGACATTCTTTCAATTCGGAATTTATAAGCTTTGATTAAAACCATGCTGCGCTGCTGCTTGATAAAGCTTCTTTTACAGTGAACCAGGGAAACAAAAGCAGTTAAAAAAGACACGAGATACATCTGCTTTCTTTATCCATGATTGCTGGACAACTGGTACTGAAAGGCTCTTCAAACCAAGAACAATGAAGCATTTATATCCTCTAGCATAAGAGGGGATTCAGAGAAATCTATAGTGTAAAAATCATTTGTACAGTCCGCATGTTTATTATTGCAGCTCTCACTTGTCTCGCTTCTATCTGTTACTTTACAAATCTAAAACAACCTTAGAAACACAAGATGGTAGGCAACCAATCCTTACCAAAAAATATTTTAAAAAGGATTAGTCCAAGGGATATGGGTTGCAGCCACAACTGCTTTTGGAGTAGTGCAGCAAGAGTGGATTCAAAACTGATAAAACCAAGGGGGAGGAAGGGGGGGGGAGAAAGAAGAGAGAATCATTTCCAGATGCAAACACAGAACAGCACCAAGACTATCTATAAAGGAGGCATAATGGTACCACCCCTTTGGGTACTGTCCACCTGCTTGGAATTCTAGTCATAACTAAGGCTATGTACACACGACAAACTTGTCCCCCAATAAGCTGTTGTGGGACAAGGAAAGCGCTATAAATATAGCGCTTTTGTGTTTGCATACGTGCTCCTTGTAACGCAAAAGAGCATTCACCCATGTGAACGCTCCTTTGCGATACAAGGAGCAGTGCATGGTGGGCACCTGTCCCACCATGCACTGCCCAGAGCCAGCCTTTTTGCTGGCAGTGGTCTGCCCCAGTGGTTCACTGGGCTAGGGGGCTGGCTGCAGCCCCGCTGCCTCCCAAAGCCCCGGGGCTGAGCTAAGGGGCTGGCCCGAACCGGCTGCCCTCGCTGGTTTGGGTCAGCCCCTAGCTCAGCCCTGGTGCTTCGGATGGCAGCTCCAATAATAGTCAATTTCACTGCTCAGCTAAAGCAGTGAAATTGACATATTTGACAGCTCTAATGTCCCAGAGTGGCCTGGATTGGCATTCTGGGACATTTCCAGAGGCTGTCTAATGCGGAAAATCCGTCCATACAAGCACTACTGCGGAACCTAACCACTCTCGACTTGAGTGGTTTAACTGTTGCGGGGCAAGAGGGTGTTCCTGCGCAACAGGGAAAATGCTCGTGTGGATGCTCCAAGCTTTATTGCATGGTAAGGAGCCTTATCGCACAATAAAGTGATCATGTGTACATGGCCTAAGTCTCACGAATCAGCAATTTTCTGTTCTTAACATCTTTATTAATGAGTTACAAAACATCAAAATTTAACAAGCTCATTACACAAGCAACACTAAACTGAGAGGGGTTAACACTATCAGTAAGGACAGAAATACACTGACAGATTTAAAATAGACACATTTTTAGCTTGGAAAGAGTTACTCAGCGTACACAGGGAACAATAATCTAGTACATACAGCTATAGAAGAGGAAGGAAGAAACTTGGAATCAGTGCCGGAAGAGAAATACAAGGTGATGACAGAAGTAAGCTTAACAATTTGTGAATATTTTAAAACTGCATATTGTGTATGTGCAGCAGAATATTTTTAGTGCATTTGTGTCAGCATCCACCTGCATAGCTAGTTAAGGGTTTAAGATATACCGTTAAATACATAAAAGCTTAGAATCTTCACTTCTTTATTCTTTAGTTTTTAATCTCACTTGTGCAACCATGCTATTTTTGTATTTAATAGAGGCACACTTTTGATTATTCTTGCTCATTTCATTCATGCCAAAGTTGCAACTGGGACTGAATTCCCCCCCCCCCCCCCACCCCAGCTTTTATTGGCAGGGACCTTTTGTATTTTTGGCTTTTCTCAAGGCGCTTAATAAATATCATCTACTGGGAGCCACGCAATCAGTTTCTTGAATCTGAAATGGAACCTTGGGCTTTCCTTTAATCGTAAACTATGTTTCCATGAAAGAGTCAGAGGCTTTTGCTTGGATTCTGCATCAGTCAGAGCTACACAGTACTACTGAACAAGCCCATGTCCAATAAAAATAAAAGGCTGTCTTTCTACAGTAAAGATGTGAGAGCCTGACAATAGCTTTAAACAAGAACTGGGACTTCACACAATTCCTTCAGCCCCACAATGAAGGTACAGAATCATAGAATAAGGCTGGAAGGGACCTTGAGAGGTTTTCTAGTCCGTCCTCAGTAAAGAGGCAGGACTAAGTATATATAGACCACCCCTGACAAGTGTTTATCCAACTTGTTCTAAAGCCCCCACAACCTCTTGTGGAAACCTACTCCAGTACTCAATTACCCTTGGAGTTAGCAAGTCTCTTCTAACATCTAACCTCAATCAGCCTTGCTGCAGATTTAGCCCATTGCTTCTTGTTCTTCCGTTAGTAGACAAGGAGAAGAATTGATCCACTTCCATTTTATAGCAGCCCTTAACATATCAGCTCCCTGTTCAGTCTTCTTTTCTCAACACAAAAGAAAGGCAGGACATGAAAGGACCTCGCCAGGTCATCTAATCCAGTCCTCCGCAATGAGGCAGAGTTAAGTATTATTCAAACTATTATTTAAGATGCCAGGTATTGTTTTAACCTGTCCTCAGAGGTCAGATTTTCTAAACCTTATTTTCATTGCTCTTCTCTGAATCCTTCCCAAATTATCAATATCAAGTAGAACAGGACTTGCATCTGGACATATTTCTTACATACAACACTCCTGTTAATCTACCCCAAAATGACAGCAGCCTTTTTGCATCATATTAAATTTGTGATCCCCCATAACCCCCACAACCTTTTTTGCAGTACTAGCGCCTCACTAGTTTCTCCCTATTTTTATTTGCATTTGATTTTTCCCTCTGATGTGCAGCACTTTGCACTTGTTTTAATCAATTTCGTTTTGTTCACCTGACCAGTTCTCCAATTAGAATTCTAATCCTGTCCTTCAAAGTGATTGCAACCCTTTCCAGCTTGTCATCTGCAAATTTTATAAGCACATGCTCCGATTCCATTATCCAAGTCATTAATGAAAACATTGAGTAGTACGAGACTCAAAGGAGACACCCTGCATAACCCATTAGAAACTTCCTCCAAGTTTGACAGCAAACCAGTGATAACGACTCTTTTCCAACCACTATGCACTCACCTTACAATAATTTCATCTAGACCTCATTTCCCTAGTTTACTGGTGAGAATGTCATATGGGACTGTCTTAAATGTTTTACTAAAATCAAGATAAGTCTCGTCTACTGCTTCCCCTCATATACTACACCAATAACCCCATCAAAGAAGGATATTGAGTTGACTAGGCATAATTTTTCTTCACAAATCCATGCTGTCTACTACCTACCACCTTATTATACTCTATGCACTCAAAAATTGCTTGTTTGATCATTTGATCCATCTTTTCCAAAGAATTGAAGTTAACTGGTCGACAATTCCCCAAAGTCCTCTATGTTCTTCTTAAAGAAAAGGCAGATGATATGTTTACCCTTCTCCGGTCCTCCATGAGTTCTCAAACATATCTGCTAACAGCTCTGAGCTTGCTTTAGCTAGTTTCTTAAGTACCGTATGGTTAATTTCACCAGGTCCCATGGATTGATTATAATATTCTTTCACCCATTTTTTCTTTTCTGGCTTGTGTTCCTTTCTCCTCATTCCTAATATTAGCTGCTTAAAAATGTTAATTTTATTTGGATGTTTAAAAGGAAAGTGGACTTAAGTAAACTAGCCATTGAACATCTCAGCCTTGGGTGTCTATTTTTTCGCCTTCCTCCATTAAGGGGAGGACCTACACTTTCCTTTGTTCTTCTTTTGCTCCTAATGTGTTTATAGAAACTCTTATAATTGCCTTTTATGTCTCTTACCAGATATAAGTCAGTTTATATCTTTACCTTTCTGGTTCTTGCTTGGACTACACTACAGAGTTAGTCAAATTCCAAAGGGGTAGCCCTGTTAGTCTATTGTAGAAAGACAACAGAGTCCTGTGGCACTTTTAAAGACTAACAGATTTATTTATCACATGAGCTTTCATGGGAGAAAATCCCACTTCGTCAGACGCTTTGAAGATGGGAAAGTTGTGGGATTTTCTCCCACGAAAGCTCATGCGATAAATAAATCTGTTAGTCTTTAAAAGTGCTACAGAGTTAGGTTAATCAAGGCTGTTTATGTCGATCTATGTAGAACGTGTACACTAAAATTTTGCTCCCATTGCCTTAACTACCCCGCCACACTGACTTATCTTCACCTTCCCCCCGCTCCCTGCCCCACAAGAGGCATAGAGTCAATGTAGATGAAGTTAGATGAATGCAGGGTCAGTGCAGATCACTGGTTCTCAACCTGTTTATCATTGTGG
>ML686139.1:956361-1021701 GCA_007922175.1 Pelusios castaneus | reverse complement strand
TGCTCAGGGCGGGAGATTTGAATCTCCCCAGCCCGGCCCAGCCTGCACAGCTGGGAGGGAGCACCGGCGGGGACCGAACGCGGCCCCGGCAGGGCAGACAGACCCCAGCAACGGAGTCCGATCCTGGCCCCGTGCCGGGAGGCCGATGCTGTCGGCAGAGCGGGGCGGGGTCGGCTCTGGGCCAGGAAGTCGAGGCGGCCGGTGGGTGGGAGACCGGCAGCCTGCCCTGGCCGCGGCCACCCCGCTGCCCCAGACGCATGGGGCAGGCCGCAGCAGGGGCGGGGGCCGGATAAATAACCTTGGCGGGCCGTATCCGGCGCGCGGGCCGTAGTTTGAGGACCCCTGATCTAATAAAAGGGTCATGGAACACTTTTCAGTTTTTTATCTCCCTTTGCCCACCCCGTGCCCCCCACAGCTCACTGGCCTTCACACCCTCCCCCCCACCCCTGGAAAATTCAACACCCCCCCCATTTCAATTCCTGGGGAAAACACTGGTCTCTCCCTCCTTTCCTTGGAATCATGAAGCCTCTCATTTCATGAGCCTTTTCATCCAAGTTGCCTGCCACCTTCAGACTGACAACTAATTTCTCCTGTTAGACAATATTAAGCATAAAATGGCTGCTCCTCTGGTTACTTCTCTCTACCTTCTGGAACAAGAAGCAGTACACACAATTTCATTAGAATGTAGAGTAACAGCCTAACTATACAGTCTTTCTGCTTTTAGGATAGTAATTACCTGCTGGGTTCATAACATTTTGGCAGCCAAGGTCTGAAACGAGTAACAAGTGTAACCAAAAAGTGTGGCAAATTGTTTATTAATTTGATAATTCTGTTTGTGTTCCTCAGGGTACAAACCAGAAAAAAAATATACCTCTACGAATGAAACTGGGTCTCTGAATGAAATGTCTTGTTTCTCCATGGGGAGCACAATAATTGCACATAGACTTCATTCACACAGAGATCTTTGACCAACAGGAAGGAAACACAATTAAAAATTAAAGACCTGAATTTTAATTAAACTCTATGAAACTCAAGAGTATGGAAGGAGGAACCAGCTGCTAGATCAAGTGAGCCAAGCTCTAGACGTGGACTCCAATGAATCAGATTCTCCCTGTGCACCAGAAAGAGGACACCTTGTCCTGATTTACCACAGATTTAAAGTGAACTGTGAAAGCCAAGATGATTTTGCCCTTCCTTCTCTCCATTGGCAGGTTCCCTTGGCATGCATGTTCTCTTACCGCAAAATTTACACACATCTAATCCTTGTGAGAATTTATAAGTTTCAATCAGTGGACATTCTGGTTTCAGGGAATTTGTGTTTCAATGTGGTTATTGTACAAGCATATTGGAGAGAGTCAAATGAGAAGTAAATGTATCATTGAGATTTTTACACTACTATCCAAAATAAGCACTTTCTGTATACAAAATATTACGCTGGCACAGCAAAAGCTTTGTGTTTTCATACAGATTTAAGTAAACCTGCAGCTTTGCTTCTCTTACTCAAATAGTTCTATTAGGCACAGGCAGTGAAGACTACATTTAAGGCTACTAAGCCATTTTCCATTATAACCCTATTTAAATACAACTGTTGGCACGTTTCACTTATTGGGCTAACATATTCCACACTTAGTCTATGTCCCAAGGTCAAATTTTGTTTGAGAAAAATCCTTTGAGCCACTTAAGGGAGAAGAGGGGCAGAGAGAACATTTTTACATAAACAAAAGAATTGTTTTGCAAACCAGCCAGCAGCTGAAGTATTTGCATAGGAGTCTGAATAAGCAGCATGTTTGAGGAAATGGATTTGACCAAGTTATAAGTGTTTGAAAATGCAGACAACATATACAGAAATGTTCAAGTTTTTTAAGCACATCACTAAGGATCTTAAAGCAGCATGTGCATGTCAGTAGTTAAACAGCGTTTAACTCACCATTTCCATAAAGACTCCTACCTGGCCTGGACATGCCCAATATTTCAGGAAACTGAGGTATCAGGAAAGTGGGGGTGAGAAGGAAAACAAGTGGGATTTTCTCCCACGAAAGCTCATGCGATAAATAAATCTGTTAGTCTTTAAAAGTGCCACAGGACTCTGTTGTCTTTCTACAATAGACTAACACAGCTACCCCTTTGGAATTTGAGTGAATGGAGTCAGCCGGAGGCCTCCCCTTCCCACTTGGCTAGTGAAGCCTGGATCTGCTGACTAAGCATACTGCAAATCTATTTGTTCCAAGCTCTGAGTGGGTGAATTTATTAAGTGCAAGAGGGTTGAGGAAAAAGCAATAGTTTTGGTGGGATGCTCAAGTTAAAGTTCTTCAAATCAATGAATTAGCATCCATATTTTTAAACATAGGCTTGTACATGCCCCCAGGACCTAGGATACATACATTTTTATAAACTGAAGAGTGCCAAATAATTAAGTAATGATTAGGTGTGAAAATATGAGCTCATTTCCTCAGGCTTGGCTTGACCCTAACTACATCAATGCAAAAAAGTCTTTTTTTCACTTAACCTTTCTATTTGATTTTTCAAATCCCCTTGCTGGCATTAGTGAGTTACCTGCTAGGTAGGTACTAGACCCATTTTATGATGGAAACATGGTACAAAGAAGCTAAGAACTCTGCCTAAGTCACTCCACAAATTTGCTATTAACCTGGCTTTCACGCCTAGTCACAAGACCTTTCTTTTCTGACTCTAAAATATTAGGTATGAATTCTGAAGCATTCAGCACCTGAAAGTCAGCCTGACATAAAAGCCTGGAGTCTAACGTTCCAGGTTTGAGATGATCTTTTTAAAAAGTTCGAATAGTGGTCAATAGCTTTAGAGTTTAAAATCAAACAAATGACTTGTTTTGTATACTCTATTGTAACTTGAATTCTGAAGGCTAGAAAGGATCCAGAAGCCAGCGACAAAGATGATCAAAAGGACAGAATGCAAACGTGAGCAAAGACTGAAGGAACTGGGCATGTTTAGTTTGGAAAAGAAGATTAAGGGGGAACATGACAGCGGTTTTCAAATACTTGAAATGCTGCCATAAAAAAGGTGGAGAAAACTTGCTCTCTTGCCACAAAGGGCAGGACTAACGGCAACAAGTTTAAACTATAGCATAGCAGATTTAGAATAAATTTCAGAAAAGTTTCCAAACTGTTAGAACACTCGGACAATTGAACAGAATGCCTGGGGAGGTTGCGGCAGCTCCTTCACCAGAGATTCCCAAAAGGAGGCTGGATAGCCATCTGTCCTGGATGGCTTAGACACAAGGAATCCTGCATCTTGGCAAGAGGTTAGACTAGATGACCCAGTGGTTCCGTCTAACTTTACCGTTACACTGTACGGTTATGTGTATGTTGACGTTATAGCCACATTAACAGTAGTAGACTCTAGACATGGCAACCGTTGGTTTCCAGGACCGAGCCTCTAGGGCTAGACACAATGAGCAAGTTTGAGTCCTGTCCACATGAGAATCTGCAATCCGAAGTAGAAGCCAGAGAGCATTCTGAAGTATAACATTAGGCTTTTATGTAGTGCTTTTTCCTCCTCAAAACTCTTTCCAGATCTTACTACCAAATATATCCATTTTACAGATAGGGAAACAGACACAGTCACATAGAAAGGCCAGTAAAACCAGTAACAGAACCCAGATCGAGTGTCCCAGTTCAGCACTCTAGCCACTAGGATACGCTGCCTCCCGGCTAAAGCCCCACAGCATGGGAAAATTAATCTTAATATGGCACCTTAACGATAGCGGTCACAAGATTCCAAAGTGGGAGAGGACAAGCTGTTCAGGACGCATGATGGATCAAGGCCGTTGTCTGGTTGCTAAATGTGTACTTTCTGATCCAGTGGGTAGCAGAAAGAAGTGTATGATAGAACTAGAAGGCCAAGGTGAAACAGAGCCAAAGAACAGCTCCCCCACAGTGAATTTTGAAGAATAAGAAATATTTCACTAGAAAAACACCTTGAGTTATAAGGAATCTAACTGTGCCAGTAAACTGAAGGGAGTAATGGCAGGGCAAATGCAAATGAAACAAAGGGGGAAAATAGATCTTGAAAGGATATACACATGGAGTGAAAGCCAGCTCCAATCTCCCTTGTGCTGTCTTCACTCAACCTGCTTCTGTGTTTGCTGGTTCCTCCCCACCCCTCAACTGGAGAGCCATTCAGCCAATATCTCAGAGGGATAGCTCATCTAAAATACTACTCCCCTGCTATTAGTGACTGAGCCACCTGGCAAGAAATGTTCATAACACCCTGGAACCCATCTCATTAACGAGAGCTGCAGGAAACGCCTGTGCAGTCCACAGAGACCATCAGGCTCTGCCATGAGCTAGCTGCAAATGATAGAATACCCTACTTTGGTTTAACCTGCATCAAGATTTTCACTTGGCCGCAATGCAAAGCCAAAAAAATACTAAGTGTTTGATTACCCACCCCCACCAGAACACCTATAGAAACCGACAGAGGGGAGCAGCTATTTCTCTTTCATACCTGTATTTGAATAAAAGACAAACCAGATTGGGATTTCAGCATTATTTTCTACAACTTATCTTCCTCCCCACCCCACGCTTGAAGGCAGCAACAGCAGGTTTTAACAATCAGACATTCCCACAGCAGCTAACATGCTGGCACGTGATCTCACTCTCTGCACCGATGCAACCAATGAGACTGCCCTCATCCACTGGCTTGTTTTTCCTTTTTCCCTAATCCCTCAGAAGTATGCCAAACCGCAAGCCCTCCTTGACAGCTGATTCAAGAATCCAGGTCTCTAAACAGCAGTTACTGCTCTCCTGGCAAATCCTTCACCACACTGTCTCAAGACAGAGTCCGAACGCTCAGTCAGCGAGTCTGCTCAAACCCAGTTAGGGGATTTGGTCCTGTCAGGCTGGCTTTGTCCTCTCCCGCATTCCTTCAGTAAGTGTAACGCACGCTGCACACTGCTCGAGTACAAGCACAGTGAAAACAGGTCTCATCTAAGAAGCTTTAAGCAGCTAGACAATAATTTAGCAAGTATAGTAGATGAATGATGTAGTGTGATGGCCTGAAGGCTGCCTGGGAGGACGGTTGCCATGCTACCTGGGGCTGTGATCTTGCTGGGTCTTTGAGTTAAGCAGGATTGAACCGGTTTAATGCTTGGAGGAGATAAGCAACACCCATGAACGGCTGGCCTCTGGGTCTGAAAATCAATGTAAACCAATTAGCAGGCTTGAAAACTGGCCAGATTTTCTGGGCCTTGTGGCTTAGCTAACACTGGCCTTGGAGTCCAAAAGCCACGTGATCAGGTGCCTGGAGTTTAGAGGGACCCCAGAGAAGCTGACAGTTGCAACAGAAAGTCTCAAGTTGCCAGTGGGGCCCACTCAGACAACCTATCTGCAGGGGTGCCAGTTCCACTGCTGGGCAGCAAGCAGGCCTTCCGTCCTCATAAAACGACAGCAGAAAGCAGCACAGGCTACATGGCAAGTTGTTCACAATGGTGGTGTAGCTGCGCTGGTCCCAGGATCTTAGAGAAACAAGGAGGTGACATATCTTCTTTTGTTGGACCAATTTCTCTTAGGAAGAGAGATCAGATTTCAAACTCTTCTGCTACTAGCTCTGACAGGTTCCTTCTATGGCATTAGTCAAGTCGTACCCTTTCGGCCCCATTACCCTACCATTAAAGGGCTGCTAACACTCACCTTGCAAGGCTGTGCTGTGACAATTTGTGAACACTTGGAAAAAACTGTTTCACTTGCTTGCCCCTAAAATACTCAGGCTTGGTTTTTTCCGAAAGTGGCAGATATCTCAGCCAGTGAAAGTCCACGGAGAGCCACTCCCGAGCCCAGTGACCAGGCATGGTTTGAGGGCACCACATATCTCAGCCAGTGAAAGTCCACGGAGAGCCACTCCCGACCCCAGTGACCAGGCATGGTTTGAGGGCACCACATATCTCAGCCAGTGAAAGTCCACGGAGAGCCACTCCCGAGCCCAGTGACCAGGCATGGTTTGAGGGCACCGCATATCTCAGCCAGTGAAAGTCCACGGAGAGCCACTCCCGAGCCCAGTGACCAGGCATGGCTTGAGGGCACCACAGTCAGATATTGCCTTAAGACAGGGTTTAACGATTCCTGGCTGTAGGTCACTGCGGCACCCTGGAATTTGCCCCTCATGCCTCGCTGCACCACAGCAGTCAGGTAGCCGAATGTCCCCTGGTACCTTTAAAAAAAAGCCAGTGGCACTGACATTTTCAGTGCTGTCACCTCTCTCCCCCCAGCACCATAAGGACCCTGGGCAGTGGCTTTTTTCAGGGTTGGGGCCTCCTGTGGACCACAGTGCCATGGAAAGTGGCCACAGCAGCAGCATTTTTTTGGCAGTGGCAGGCCTTCTTTGCTCTATATCATTCTCGAAAGAAGTGGTGGCAGCAGGGGCCTCTTCAGTGCAACACACCTGGGTGCCTCCGTTTGGGGGCTGGCCCTTAGGTACGTGGCACATTTGTCGAGGCGCGCCTGAAGATTATAGTCAATGTCAAGATCCTTAGTACATGTGCTCCTTAAGATGTGAATCTGTTCTGGAAAATGTCCATGTAGAAATAGCACCATATTTATTCAACAGATACGGTCCTTCCAAGTATTTGGGATGTCTACTAACATGGACAAATGGGAGCCTTTACTGCTTTTTATTCTTGCTAAGCCCTGCACAGAGGCAATTGCATGACCTGGATTTAATTCCAAATATGTCATTATGTATATTGTTTACTTACTAAGTTCCAGTCAGTTATATCTGTGCAAGATGAACAAAGCCTAATTTGCTCAGGGCACATTTAAGAATAATGCAACTGTACTGGTATGATTTAGGACCTAACCTGGTTGTACTGGTGATAAGAACCCAGCCAGACTCTCAGAACAAGGGTAGAGTTTTAGGACTGATGATATTTTTGTTTTAGCTCATTAATGAAGCACATTTGAGGCCAGTGTCACTGAAATAACAAAATTCACATGTGCTTTTTACAGGACTAGAATGGATCCCAAACCTCTTCTTGGACGAGAGAGAGTGTTAAACTTTGATATCCTTACCATTTTCCACCTTGGGTGATATTCTGCAAGATTTCCTCCTGCAGTTCCAACTGGCCGCCTAGTTCTTTGCTTCTTGCTCTGAACTGCTGTTCAGTGTTACCATGCACAGTTTAAAGGCTGGGTTTCATCCCAGAAGGAGCAGCAGAAGAGGGTAAAGTGATACACTTGAATTCCTAACTTAACTCAATGGCTCAATTTTCAGTCATCAAGATCTCTGCGAGGAGGGAAATCAGCCATGTTTCTCTTCTTCCCATTTTATAGAAATTTCAAAATACACAAAAGATTCCAGTCTGAACTATCAGAGGAAAAGAAAATAGCCATAAAATTAATGACAAGGCTTAGAGATCCATTGTTTTTGATCAGCTGATTGACAGTCAGCTATTTAAAACCTAAAACTTGAGGGTGGGCAGATTCCACTGCTGTATTAAATATCACGAAGTATTTTAATTATCAGAAAATCCCACGTAATGATCCATACAACACCATGATGGCAGACTGAAGCACAAAACGGTCAGTAGTGTCCTTCCATTACAGCAATGCACCCGTCTGACCCTCGACATGCAGACATTATGCAAACCTTCTCTGAACGCACAGTTAGAATTCTGCCCAAACCAATTCACTGCTTGGCCACAATTCAAGTGATTACTGCCACGTCTAACACATTACAATAATTTTAAGAAGACAACACGTTTTTCCAAACAGATTGTATTTACGTCTGAACAGTGCCAATTCTGACAAGGCACAAGCTAGCTAGTTGAAAAGGCAGACTTCTTATAAAGAACTCCAGGCTGCTAGCTAAAGATGCAGAATTCCATTCAACATTAAAATCCCAGGAAGACCCTCAATTAAGGTTCCCATAAGTAGACAAATGCAGCTATTCCATGTAGGGTAAGACAGCTAGAACATGATATAAGATGGAATAAAATCAGAAAGTGATGCTAAGAGACAGCATATTAGAGATTGCTCCCTTAACATTGGGAGGCTAAGTGTCAATGCTGCATACCCAGAAAAATTACACTTTAGTGCAGGGAAGGAATTAATATTCCAGATGGTTTTGGGTGAGGCTATATTCTATTCTGCACATCTATTCCCTTCATTTCTTCCATACTTTTATTTTGAGCAGCAGATTTTCACTTCTAGACTGCTGAGCTGTCTAGGAAAGTACTCAAAACAGGTAGACATGCTGGGAATGAGTTTCCAGAAAAGCAAAGCAGGATGTAGGAGTCTGACAAGTTTACGCAGTGATAGAAATAGAGAGACAGCTTGGCTAAGTGACATTGAATGGGTTGATATATGATGACAGCAATCTAAATATTTGAGAATCATCACCAACAAAGACAGGGAGGGATTTAGGGACACCAAATGAAATTTTTTTAAAAAATAATACATCTGAAAGATGACAATTTTCATGAGTGCTAGCAATAGACTCAGCATTGTACAGACGGAGCAGACAAACCCCATGCCCCAAAGCTCTCTTATAATAATGAATTTAGCCAATACCTCATCCATGAACATTCTCCCTTGGGAAACAATGAATTCACTGCAGACAATCAAGGCTCAATTAGGGATACCACTTGACAATGCCCTGGAGGTAATTTCTACATTGGCACGGAGAAGGATGGAACAATCTCTAGTCAGTCTTTTCCATCTCTCATATTTATGGTTCTACGGCAATTGTTTGCGCTACAAAGAATATATATATAGTTAGGCCAGCGAATCCATTCCCCAATAGCATTTTTTGGAGGTCTTTCACCTCTAGATCTTTTCCAACAGGCATTTTTCAAACAGATTAACTAATTCTGATCCCACTGCCTTTTAGGCATATTTCCTTAAGGAAACTCTCATTCCCAAGCTGATCTCAGTGAGTTTCCCCATGGGTAGTCAAAACTAGATTTGTAGCCTCTGTGCATGTCTATACAAACCTTAACTCATACTCCACCCTCTGGAATCCACATTTTCATTGCAAAGCAAGCATTTCTATTTCAAGGGCTCAACTTGCAGGACTCTGTGGATGTAATCAAAACCATTAAGAAGAGTTGGGTAACTCTTACTCCCATTTTACAGACAGGATAATGAACTCAGGTGCAGTAACCAATTTTAAATGCCTTGTATAAAATCACACGGGATGAAGTTTGTGACAGAGCAAGAAATAGTCCCCTTTCTTAACTTCAGCTTTGCAAAGAGGTAATGGGCTCACCTCTTCTTGATGGTCTGTGTGAAGCTCCCAAATAGTCACTTGCATCAACTGTAGTAAGAGATTTACCAAGAGAAAAATTATAGTAAAGCTGAAGAAACAATACACAACTGATCTAGTCTTGTGCCCTACAAAACTACCCAAGATAGGCACAATCTGTGCTCTTCCACTACAGCTACACAATCTCGCTTCACACAGTATCCTCTCTCTCCAGTTTGTCCAGTGGTGTCCCTTCGCAACCAGCTATCAAGGCAAAGCCACAGAGCCACTGTGCTCAAGATTAAGTATCATTCCTCAGGGAACCAAATGCTTGGCTGTCTGCTCTTTTGCATCTGCCCAGTAACATTTTCCAGGTTACTTAGCCCTGTTCTTCACACACACAAAATACCGAAACACAAATTTTCCTGTCCCAGGACTGCCCAATTGTTATGGTATCTCTCCCCATAATTCAGAAACACGCATCTCTGAAGATTACATTCTGCCAGACATGCAACACCCGGTTGCTGACTAACCTATTAAAATAACATATAAGAGGAAGCCAAAGAATGGGGGAAAACTGTTTGAGATGTTTCCTAAGGACTTTCTTTGCACTCTGGTAGTGCCTAGGATCCCAGGCCATGGATCAGGAAGGACCCCTCTATGCCAGGTGCTGTTTGGAAACAAGATACGCCAAGGACCCTACAATCTTCTCGACTGTAGGGGAAAAACGGTAGGCTACTATAATGTATTTGGGTGGGAGTATGAGGATGATGGAATCATAGCAATAAAGGGCTGCAAAAGACCTCATCCAACTCCCAGAGTTGAGGCAGATGTTTGTCCAACTTATTCTTAATCACCTCCAATGATGGGGAATTCCACAGCCTTGGAAGCCTCTTCTCTATTCCGCCCAGCTTGGGGGAGTGGCAGCAGTGCGGGGGGGGGAGGGAGAGGGCATGGCAGGCCCTGTGACTGTGGTGTTGGTGCTGGGCGGAGAGGGGGGCGGCCAGCACTGGGGGCGGTTGGGGCCGGAGGCTGGTCTACCCTAGCAGGTGCAGGGTGCTCCACGGGCAGGGCCAGCTGGTGCATTGTGTCTCCTCTTGCGGCAGTACTCCAAGCCAGGGGGGCAATCAGGCCACCATGCCAGGGTTCACAGGGGACCAGCCAGTCCAGCCTCAGTCGTGCAGACCCTGACATAGCGGCCTGACAACCCTCCTGTACCTGGAGTGCCACCGCTGGAGGCCGCACTGCATACCAGCTGGCCTGTCCCTGCAGAACAGCTGCAATGCGTCACCCTGCCCTGTCCCCGGGGCTGACCAGCCAGCCCAGGGGCAGGGCAGGAGCACTGCGGACCATAGCTTCTGGCCCAAGTCCCCCCAACACTGGCCACCGCCTCCCACCCCGAAACACCCCCAGGCCAGGACAGTGCCATGCCGGCCTGAGCAGGGCCAGATTTTTGTGGTATGGTTGGGCCCCCCTTTAGCCCGGGGCTGCAACCTTTAAAGCCCCTGCATCGATCTGCCTCTGCCAACTGGACACAGCACTCAAGTTGCAGCCTCACCAGTGCAAAGTAGAGCAGGATAATTATCTCCCATGTCTTCAATACAACACTGCTCTCACTACACCCCAGAATATTAGCCATTTTTACAACTGCATCACATTAACTTATTCAATTTGTGATACACTATAACCCCATTGTGACGGTGCTGGGAGGTGATCCCCCCTTAGACCTATGGCTCACTAGATAAGCTAGCTCAGGGCAGCAGAGCAGGTAGCTGAGCTGGGCCTTATTGCCCAAGGGGAGGCAGCTGTGTTGGCACAGGCAGAGTAGCCTCCCAGGGGGGTGAGGCCAGAGGGGAAAGGAGTCAGGTGGAGCATAGAGGCCATTGCCTGTCTCCCTGGAGTTGTGCATTTGATTTTTCCTTCCCAAGTGTAGTTCTTTGCACTGGTCTTTGCTGAATTTCATCTTGTTGATTTTAGGCCATTCCTCTAATTTGCTGAGGTTATGTATTTAAAGTCTGTTTCTTAAAGCCTTGACCTTGTAAACTGGAGTATAAGGAATAGGATGAAATTAATAATGGGAAGTGCAAGGTCATGCATTTAGGGACAAACAACAAGCATTTTTCCTCTAAGTTGGGGACGCATCAGTTGGAACGGACTGAGGAGGAGAAGGATCTGGGAGTACTGGGTGATCATAGGATGACTATGAGCCGCCAATGTGGCATGACCGTGAGAAAAGCTAATGCGGTTCTAGGATGTATCAGGAGAGGTATTTCAAGTAGAGACAGGGAGGTGTTAGTGCCGCTGTACAAGGCACTGGTGAGACCCCAGCTGGAATAGTGTGTGCAGTTCTGGTCCCCCATGTTTAAAAAGGATGAATTCAAATTGGAACAGGTGCAGAGAAGGGCTACAAGGATGGTCTGTGGAGTGGAAAACCTGCCCTATGAATGGAGACTCAAGAAGCTTGGCTTATTAAGCATAACCAAAAGAAGGCTATGGGGGGATATGATTGCTCTCTATAAACACATCAGAGGGATTAATATCAAGGAGGGAGAGGAATTATTTGAGTACAGCACCAATGTGGACACCAGAACAAATGGGTATAAACTGTCCATCAAGAAATTTAGGCTTGAAATTAGATGCAGGTTTCTAACCATTAGAGGAGTGAAGTTCTGGAATAGCCTTCCAAGGGGAGTTGTGGGGGCAAAAACCATAACTGCTTTTAAAACTGAGCTTGATAAATCTATGGAGGGGATGGTATGATTAGCCTATTTTGGAAATTGACTGATATTTGGCTACAGGTGGTGGATTTACAAGTGGCCTAAGAGGGGAGAGTACATGGGGTGAGGTTCTGAGTTATTACAGAGAATTGTTTTTTGGGTAACTGGCAGTTGAGATTTGCCCACGTGCTCAGGGTTTAACTGATCACCATATTTGGGGTCGGGAAGGAATTTTTCCTCAGGGCTGATTGGCCTGGGCTCTGGGGGGTATCGCCTTCCTCTGTAGCACAGGGCATGGCTCACCTACCGGTGAATTCTCTGTATCTTAAAAGTCCTTAACTCATGATTTAAGGAGGTAAATAACTCAGTCATAGGTTGGTGGCCTATTGCAGGAGTGGGTGGGTGAGGTCTTGAGGCCTGCATTTTGCAGGAGGTCAGACTAGGTGATCGTACTGGTCCCTTCTGACCTTAAAGTCTATGGCTATGTCTACACTGGCAAGTTAGTTTGAATTAAGCCTCCTTAATTCGAACTAACTAAAGCCATGGCTACACCAGGCTTTAGTTAGTTCAAATTAAGGGCTTCCTTAATTCGAACTAATAAATTCGAATAGGGTATTCGAACTAAGGGGTTAATTTGAACTAACTAGTTCGAATTAACCAATGTGGCCATGTTAATTCGAACTAATTTCTTAGTTCAAATTAACCAGTCATTGAAATGAATGGGGATCACTAATTTGAACTAAGCAAGTGCTTGCTTAGTTCGAACTAACATTCCAGTGTGGCCATGCTAGTTCGAATTAAGCTAATTTGAACTAACTAAATTCCAAAGGGGTAGCCGTGTTAGTCTATTGTAGAAAGACAACAGAGTCCTGTGGCACTTTTAAAGACTAACAGATTTATTTGTCTTTGAACTAACTAAAATTAGTTTGAATTAGTTAGTTAAGATTCCTTAACTCTGCAGTATTAAAGTGCCATTAACAAATTTTGCATTTATAGGAAGGCAGTGTGGCCTACTGGATAGGGCACTGGACTGGGACTTGATGTAGATTCTGTTCCTCACTCTGCCATGGGTCTGCTGGGTGACATTAGGAAAACTGCTAGCCTCCGTACCTCCATTTCCTCATCTGTAAAATGGGATAAGGACACTGACTTTCATAAAGTTTTTCGGGATCTACTGATGAAAAGCACTAGATACAATATACTATTACAGAGGATTTAGCACAGATAAAGCATCTTTAATGCACAAGATCAAAATAAATTGAGAACCAAAGTGATTGTGATTTTTTAAAAAACCTGTGCAACTCGCCCTCACAGAACACTAAGGTGGAAGCAGAGCAGAACTTCAAATCAGAACTAGCCCAACATCTCCTCTGACTACTACCCCATGCTACTCATCCATGTGGGAACCAATGATACTGCGAGAGGTGACCCTCTGCAGATCAAAGGTGACTACAGGGCTCTGGGAGCACGGGTGAAGGAGTTCGGTGCACAGGTGGTTTTCTCCTCGATCCTCCCGGTCAAGGGTAGGGGCCCGAGCAGAGACAGATGCATCCTGGAGGTGAATGCCTGGCTGCGGAGATGGTGTTACCAGGAGGGCTTTGGCTTCCTCGACCATGGGGTGCTGTTTCAGGAAGAAGGACTGCTAGGCAGAGACGGACTCCACCTATCCAGGAAGGGAAAGAGCATATTTGGAAGCAGACTGGCTAACCTGGTGAGGAGGGCTTTAAACTAGGTCCGAAGGGGGAAGATGACCAACACCCACAGGTAAGTGAAACTGAGGGAAACCTGAGGGAAGGGATGGAACTTGGGGGATGCTGGGGCTGTAACAGCAGGAATAAAAGAGGGGGTAGTTGGAACTGGGGGCAGGGGTCAAATAATTGTTTATTTCTTGATAAAGTCATAATACCTCAGGTGAGTGGGGAAGGACGACACCGGAAGAAATTGCAAGGGGGAAGATGCGACAGGAGGGAGAATCAACAGGGCAAAGTAGGGCAATGGGCCCGGTATCTTAGGTGCCTGTACACAAATGCGAGGAGCCTGGGAAACAAGCAGGAAGAATTGGTAGTACTGGCACAGACAAGGAACTATGATATAATTGGAATAACAGAAACGTGGTGGGATAACTTGCATGACTGGAGCACTGCCATGGATGGATATAAATTGTTCAGGAAGGACAGGCAGGGAAAAAGGGGGGGAGGAGTAGCGTTATATGTAAAAGAGCTGTACGACTGCTCGGAGCTCCACTATGAAAGTGGAAACAAGATGGTTGAAAGCTTGTGGGTTAAGTTTAGGGGAGAATGCAACAAGGGGGATGTTGTGGTGGGTGTCTGCTACAGACCGCCAGACCAGAAAGAGGAGGTGGATGAGGCGTTCTATGGACAACTAACAGAAGTTTCCAGATCGTCGCAGGCCCTGGTTCTTATGGGGGACTTCAATTATCCTGATGTCTGCTGGGAAGATAATACAGCAGTGCACAGGCAATCCAGGAAGTTTTTGGAGAATATTGAGGACAACTTCCTAGTACAAATGCTGGAGGAACCAACTAGGGGCCTTGCACCTCTAGACCTATTGCTCACAAACAGAGAAGAATTGATCGGGGAAGTAGAAGTAAATGGCAACCTGGGCAGCAGCGACCATGAGACAGTAGAGTTCAGGATCCTGATCAATGGAAGGAAGGAAAGAAGCAGAACACACACCCTGGACTTCAGAAAAGCAGATTTTGGCTCCCTTAGGGAGCTGATGGGCAGGGTCCCATGGGAAGCTGATCTGAAGGGGAAAGGTGTCCAAGACAGCTGGCTGTATTTTAAAGAAACCCTGTTAAAGGCACAGGAAGATAACATTCCGATGTGCAGAAAGAACAGCAAATGTGGACGGCGACCAGCGTGGCTTAGCAGGGAACTCTGCGGGGAGCTGAAACATAAAAGGGAAGCTTACAAGAAGTGGAAGCTTGGACAGATGACAAGGGAGGCGTATAAAGATATTGCTCGGGACTGCAGGGATCAAATCAGAAAGGCCAAAGGACAATTGGAGTTGCAGCTAGAAAGAAATGTGAAGGATAACAGAAAGGGATTCTATAAGTATATCAGCAACAAGAAAAGGATCAGAGGTGGTGTAGGTCCCTTACTGAATGGGGCAGGCATCCTCGTGGAGGATGATGCGGAAAAGGCTGAAGTACTCAATGCTTTTTTTACTTCAGTCTTCACAGGGCGGGCCAGCTCCCAGGCTACTACACGGGGTAACGCGGACTGGAGAGAAGAGTGGCCCTCAGTGATGGAAAGTCAGGTTAGGGAACACTTAATGAAATTGGAAGTGCACAAGTCCATGGGGCCGGATGAACTGCACCCGAGGGTGCTGAGGGAGTTGGGGGAAGTGATTGCAGAGCCGCTGGCCATTATCTTTGAGAACTCGTGGCGAACGGGGGTGGTCCCGGAGGATTGGAAAAAGGCAAATATAGTACCTATCTTTAAGAAAGGGAAAAAGGAGGATCCGGGGAACTACAGACCGGTCAGCCTCACCTCAATCCCTGGGAAAATCATGGAGCAGGTCCTCAAGGAATCCATCCTGAAACACTTGGAGGAAAATAGAGTGATCAGGAACAGTCAACATGGATTCACCAAGGGCAAATCGTGCCTGACCAACCTGATTTCCTTCTATGATGAGATGACTGGATTTGTGGATGCGGGAAGAGCCGTTGACGTGATATACCTTGACTTTAGCAAGGCTTTTGATACGGTTTCCCACAGCATTCTCGTTGGCAAGTTAAGGAAGTATGGGTTGGATGAGTGGACCGTAAGGTGGATCGAAAACTGGTTAGATCAACGGGCTCAGCGGGTAGGAATCAATGGCTCGATGTCTGGTTGGCAACCGGTAACGAGTGGAGTGCCCCAGGGGTCGGGTCCTGGGGCCGGTTCTATTCAACACCTTCAGTAATGATCTTGATGATGGAATAGACTGCATGCTTAGTAAGTTTGCGGATGACACCAAGTTGGGGGGAATGGTAGATACTCTGGAGGGCAGGGACAGGATCCAGAGAGACTTGGACAAATTGGAACAGTGGGCCGAAAGAAACCTCATGAGGTTCAACAAAGACAAGTGCAAAGTCCTGCACTTAGGACGGAAAAATCCCATGCACTGCTACAGGCTGGGGACCGATCAGCTAAGTAGCAGCGCTGTAGAAAAGGACCTGGGAGTTATGGTGGACGGGAAGATGAATATGAGCCAACAGTGTGCCCTTGTTGCCAAAAAGGCTAATGGCATATTAGGCTGCATCAGTAGGAGTATTGCCACCAGATCGAGGGATGTGATAATTCCCCTCTATTCGACACTGGTCAGGCCGCATCTGGAGTACTGTGTCCAGTTTTGGGCTCCCCACTACAGAAAGGATGTGGACAAATTAGAAAGAGTCCAGCGGAGGGCAACAAAAATGATTAGGGGGCTGGGGCACATGACTTATGAGGAGAGACTGAAGGAACTAGGCTTATTTAGTCTAGAGAAGAGAAGACTGAGGGGAGATTTGATAGCAACCTTCAACTACTTGAAGGGTTGCTCCAAAGAGGAGGGAGCTAGGCTGTTCTCGAGGGTAACAGAGGACAGAACAAGGAGCAATGGTTTCAAATTACAGCTGGGGAGGTCAAGGTTGGATATTAGGAAAAACTTTCTCACGAGGAGGGTGGTGAAGCATTGGAATGGGCTATCTAGGGAGGTGGTAGAATCTTCATCTTTGGAGATTTTTAAGGCTCGGTTAGACAAAACTCTGGCTGGGATAATTTAGGGGGAGTGGTCCTGCTTTTTAGCAGGGGGTTGGACTAGGTGACCTCGTGAGGTCCCTTCCAACCCTATTATTCTATGATTCTATGATTCTATGATCTCCTCATCCAATGCTAGCAAGGGACAAAGGCATATAGGGCAGAGAACAGTGGGTGGAAAAAGATGCATGATATTGGACCTGCACCTATCCAAAGCAAACACACTTCTCTGCAAGTGCATATGGCAGGGGCTGGCTCTTTAAGAATCTCCAGCATTCTGCCTTGGCCCCACCCAGATAGCCTAGAATGGAGTCAATCACAGGTGTGGGCAGCAACCTGCAGCCTCAAGTTTTTCTTCTCAGCTCCCATGATGATCAGCTAATCTGCAAGAGCGTGTCACCTGGCACCACAGAACCACTATAGGATGCCTGAAACCCAAGCAGCGTGCAGCTTTCTGATGACCAAGGAGGGAGTGGAAGACACAAAATGGGAGCAAAAAGCTAGGCAAGATCGGTACGGAGGCAGAAAAGGATGGAAGAGAGACTGGAAGATGGCAGCAACTGTGACAGGAAATGGCGTGATGGATTGCTGTACGTGCCATCATAAAGCTGGCTTCCCCAGAAAAAGGTGGATTAGACACATACATGGGAAACGTGTGCATCTTCAGTTACACCAGCCAGGACACACTCTAAGCTAAGGCAGGGGTTCCCAACCTTTTCAGTAACATGGCACACTTCAGTGAGACAAATAATTCCATGACAGACCCACTTTTTTCAGCTAATTAATAGCTCATAAATGTCACATTTACTTACATTTACTATGGTTACCGTCTTATTTAAAAGGTTTGCAACAAGCTAAAGAAGGATCAAATGCATAAATGTTTCAAATCCACAGGAAAAAAATACACATCTCAAATTTGCCCTTAGGCCACCTGCGTTTAGAAAGTTTACATTTTAGAATCGAAAGACCGATACCTCACTTTTAATTTGAGGATTAATTTTCATGGGTTTTAAGAGTTGTAATTTTGGTTGGATAGAATATTGTTTAATATGAAATAATGTTTGTTTTACATTTATTTTTCATTACCTTTGTACAGAATTTCATGGCACACTTGGAGAGTTCTCACAGCACATCACTGTGCTGTAGCAGGCCCAGATTAAGGGCCCTTGGGTCACCGGGCTGCACCCCCATTGTGCCCACCCATCTGCTCTCCCCCCAGCCTGGAGCCCCTGTCTGGGCCAGTGCTGGAGAGGGGGGCAGAGACCACACTCCTATCTGCAAGGCCAGGGCCAGGACCAGCTGCCAAGCAGTGCAGCTCCGGTTTGGCCTTCCAGGGCCATGACGCTGGAGGGCCGCACTGGAGGCCATACCCAGCACCAGCCAGCCCTGGCCCAGCCTTGGCTCCACCCCCAAATAGAGCGGACAGGGCCAGCCTGCCCTGTCCCCAGACACAGACGAGCTGGCACAGGAGTGGGGAGGGAACAGCAGCGGCTCCGGCTCAGGGCCCCACCCCCCAGCGCTGGCAGGGTAGGAGTTCTTGCTGTCTGCCCCCTTCCCTCCCCTCCGCTGTGGGGGCTATGCAGGGCGGCAGAGGGGCCAGATATGTCAGGGGCCATAAGGCTGGAGCCTGGGGCCCCCTTTCAGGTCAGGGCCTGGGGCTCAAGCCCCTATAGCCCCTTTGATAATCCAGCCCTCTGCTGCAGCACTCTAGTTGAAAACCACTGCTCTAAGGGACATCATCCCTCTGACTTCAGGACGTAACCCCAAGGAATCTCATTTGTCAAGGGAGAGACAGGGTGAATGAGATAATATCTTTATGGGACCAACTACAGAAGATGATCTATTAAAAGATATTACCTCCCCCTATTTATGTGTCTAATATCTTCTCCAATAAGCTACACCAGAACTCCAAGACAGCCTACATCTGTTTTATCTTCTCCTGCCTCTCAAATAGCCAGGTTTTATTCTCAAGTTTGTCTATGTTTGAATTTGTAGGTCACTAGTTCTTCATTTTGGAACTATGGGAATGCTTCTGAAGGGGTCACAACACATGGGGCTGGGAGTCAGGATTCTGGATTCCACCCAACACTCCAAACGATTCAATTTAGGCAATACAATGGTTTGAACCTCCATTCTCCATAACGGTTATAGGTTCTTTTATAAGGTGAATGTTCGCCAAGTACTGTGAGACTCTCGCATTAAAGGGTGCCACCAAACCCATTATTGTAGAGCCAAAGAATGCAAGACGGAAAAGAGTTAAGAGCAGATTTTCATAAGCATGGCCAGAAAAGTTAAACAAATTACCAGGTCAATTTCTCCACTTCCATATCTGAGTCAGCAAGAACAGAATTCAGTGCTGACGCAGAGCATGGTTTCCAATGATTTACATTCGGCAACATCTGCTTTCTTTGCCAGTGTTGGTGTCTTACCAGCCACAGAGCAGTTTCTTCAAGGCAAATGTTTTGCAGGATCATGAATTCAGCACTACTGCGTGAAGATTATAATCTGGAATGATTTAAGCAACAACATGGAAAACATGATCATTTCAGATATGGGTTAGCAAATAAAGGTTTGAGTTTAGGTGGGACAGGGCAAATGGGAAAAAGTGAGTGCATTCCCTATGATCACATTATTCTAAGTTAACTAGCTGGTCTGTTATGTTGGGTTACAGTTTAAAAAAATAGACGTTTAAGGATTGCAGTTACCTAGGGAGAGGAGTTACTGTGTGCTCAGTCACTCGTTTTTCAGATAATCTGTCACCTAGCCCATCATCTCAAGCGAGAGAATATGAGAACAGGATATATGTATCCAGAGGCGGCTTTTGGGGTAGGCGAAGTGGCCAACTGCCTAGGGGCCGAGCAGTAAGGGGCCCCTTCGCCCACCCCAAAAACTTTGCCTGTCACCCTGCAGGAGGTGGTGAGGAGCCGTGGCTGAGGCCCCCCCCAGGCCCCCCCCCCGCGCCGGGGGGGGCCGCCCCGGCCACCCCCGGCCCCCGCAGCTGCGGGGGGCTTTCGGGGCCCCTAGAGGGGAGCCAGGGCTGCAGGAGGGGACTGGGGAAAGGGGGGATTCAAGGCCCCCAGTGGGGCACCAGCCCTGTTCTAGTCAACTTTCCTTGGAAGCACATTCATGCTTTGTTCTTTACAACTGTGGTTGTGGTTCTATGACTGTGACCCAGCCACCTGAAAATGCCAAGAGCAGGGCAGGCTGCAAAAAGGAGAGCAGATTCTCCCAGAACTGGTGGGTGACTGGGAGTCAGACTTTCCCAAACACTGCTCCCGATTCCCCACACTGGAGATCAAAAAGCTACAAGAGAATATAAAGAGTCCTCTATACTGTATTTCAGCCACTGGTTCCCGAAGAGCCACTGAATCTAGGAAAGAGATAAGTTACTTAAAACTCCACACTCTTTATCAAAAGGGTTCTTCTGACCCCAAAGGGTCAGAGACATTACCAGATTACCGTAAACTTGGATCTACCCAAATTACCATGCTGCCAGCCAATCCTTTAGTAACCAAACTAAAGGTTTATTATACAAATGATGAGAACATTATTAAAGGATTAATGCAAATCACAATCATACAATGATTTAAAAGTCCATGTAAATCAAGTCCTTGGTAGAATTTCCCCCACCCTGCGTCTGCCTGACCTATTTAGACTGTAAGCTCTCTGGGACAGAGACCATTTGCTACTCTGTTTCTATAGGGCCTAACAGAATAGGGTGCTATTTTTGGCTGGCTCTTAAGCACTATGGAACAAACAAGATTGCAACATACAACTTTTCCCCCTTCCTGTACAAGAATAACTATACTGGTACAAGTATATAACTGTGTCCACACTGTGTCCCTTTAATTCTATCAGTACAATTAAAGCAGCACCAGTTGTGTGCTAACAAGCCTTTGGATTCAGTCCCATATCCCCTTACCTAGAGCATAGAGCTTCCTAATTACATCTCCAGATTTGCCAATGAGACCCCCCCCCAAATGAATTGGGGAAGCAAGACTTGATATTCCTGATGAGTTTACATTTAAAATAAGCTGTTTAATTTTTTTTTTTTAATTGGGTCCCTACCCCTTTCAGTCTTTTTTTCTGCATCATAACGCAGCAAACAAGGCAAAAAACCCAGTTGTTGCCACCTCTTCGGGTCACCTCACACCTACTAATTATACCTATCTCTTAACTAACCGTTCCTAACTATGCTCAACTGCCAGCCTACATATACACAAACATTTTGATGGCTAGGCAATATAAAAGTAAGTGTCCTTTACAAAATCATTTTCACTAAATTCTAGGGTCTGGCTGCTACACCCCAGCTACTTGCTACTTTGAATAAGAGAGAGAAAGAGTCCATGGAAAACCAAGCTTTAACAATGCAGCCCTTTCAAAATACAAAATATTTGCATCACTGCATTTTTCTTTTCAGTCATAAGATTAAATCAATTATACCTCAGCAAGCCCTTGCAGAAAAAAGGTTGGGTGAAGAGTGGGAAGGGGAGAGAAACATAGAGAAGAATTTCTATTGAACAAAAGAGCTCCCAGAAGCTGATACAAATTTGCTGGAAATAAAACCCAGCCCACTCAACATTTTTCATTGTATGCAGACATACCAGAATCCCAACAAGAAGCAATTTTCTAGCTAAAATATGAACCATCAGCAGTTTGACCACCACCAGACCAAAATATGACATCCCAGTGGAAGCAACAGAGGGGTAGGTGGTGGAAGAAAGAGCAAAGTAAGTAAAATTTTGCATCTACTTACACTAAATCTAGAGCTTGCTCTGCAAGTTCACCACGTTGCAAGTATCACTCTTGCCCACCTTCAGAATGTGCAGAGACTGTCTCTCTTGGAAATGACAGAAAGCTCTATTCCCATGCAGTGCCAGGCTTTACTGACAAAACTGAACCACTGAAACTCCCTTTAGAAGAACAAAGGTAGCAACACCTTTTAACTGACCAGGTATAGGGGGTTTATTAGAGCTGAAAAATGGAAATCCATCAATTTCAGAATACTTTCCAATTCCCACGGAGCTCCAACATGCTCATTAATCAGAGACAGTTGTCTTGTTCTTGTCTATAATTCATACATCTTCCAAAAAGATGATACAAAGTAAGCCTGGGAATCCAGGCTTTACATTCAAAACATAAAGAACAGATACACTTTTAAAAACAGAGCATACAGTCTCTGTGCACACAAGGAGAAAGAAATGGATCATTCATTGTACATGTAAGTATTGACAACCCCCTGCATTAATTTTTTCTGAGGTCTGCTCTTTGCACCTATATGTTTTTACTGCACCCATAGTTCACAGAAGTTAGCAGCTCAGAACTATCAAGCTGAAGAGGGTTTGGGGGTTTAATTACTACCCTGTGTGACAGGCTGCTCCCCAGATCTGGTCTAGTGTGCCACTTGTGACCCCCCTGATCTCCACTCCTGAACCCTGATTCACTCCGCTTTGCTAGGTGACAACCCACTCCTGAGTCAGCCCACACCAGCCTTGTGCATGTGATCAGCCCCAAGCAGCAAGTATGCACCGTCTGGCCACTCAGGCATCACTCCCGGAGCAAGCACCCCCACCCCAGATACCAGAGTGGGAACTTCTGTCTTACAGGGATTGGGATCCTTCTCCAATCACCATACAGTCATGTCCGTCCATTTAACACTGAAATGGATCGTGCCCAGCCTCCATCGCTTATACCTCCTAAAGTCAACACAGCTTTAGAGAAAACTACTAGTTTATTGAGTGAGTATATAGCAAATCAATTCACAAACATTTAATAAATGAGTTACGAGTTACCATGAGAAAAAGATAAAACACGCATACTATACTATAAGAGTATTTAGTATCACATTTTAGTTTGTTCTCATCTTTCTTACCCCTCACGTTTGGCTGTGATGGTTTTCAGCATGACTAGCCCTCCTGGCAATGTGGGTAGGCTGTGTATCTTGCAGTTGCTTCTAAGATGATGTTTCTCTGGCCCAAGCCAGCAGCTTCTCTCTCATTCAAACTGTCTGTTTTCAATCTCTTCTCCGCCCCTCCATCTCTGTGCTGCTGTGTACTTTCTTTTGTCCCACCTGAGCTAGGCCATCTAATCTGGCATTACCTTTGTCATATAATTCTCCAGCCCCTGTGCTAGAAAGGTAATCCTGAGGGTCTGTGCTAGGTGACATGCTTCACATCTGTACACACATATGACGCTGCAGGAAACACGATACCATAGTCACCCTGTAGAATAGGTTATGAGCATTCATAAAGGAACCTTGCATGGCATAACTGGCATCAAAACATACAACTGCACTGCAAAAGTGAACAGAAGAATCATACAGATCCTAGCTCAGGCTTGCACAGATGTGCATCCTGTGGTACCCTGGAGCAAGAAAACGCTTTGAGGGGCAATATAGATTAAGCACACAGATTTTAGAATAAAGTCAGCAGAATCACCCATCTACTAGCCAAAAACAAGTAGTCTCTGGGTAAGTATTTATTAGTTAAATCCACCCCAGTAAGATAGTTGCCAGCTCCCTAGAACAAAAGACTTGTCCACACACTGAAACTGACCAGTTGGTGAAACAAAGTGGCAAGCACAGGTGCAAGAGCCAGAGAACAACAAAGAAAGGAAGTTCTTGCCATAGCAAGGCACGAGTAGCATGAAACTGGGGCTTCACATTGATCCCCTTTACAGAGAATATTGCTGCCACTAAGCTCAGAGGCAGGTTCTTGGGTAATAAGGAACCCAGAGCCACACACCAAAATCAATCTCTCTCTCACACTCACACACACACACACACACACTTCCCCATCTACTCTGACTTTAGATGTATGCACCCAAGATGGACTAAATATAAAATGTGGTTGATTCCTTGCTTTAAAAATAGGATTTTATTTTACTTTTTACAGAATTGGTTAAATTAAAATATATTAAGACTATCAGCACTACTCCTCACCCCAAGAGGACCGACAGATCAATGTTCTGAATTAATTGTGAAGTCAAAGAGTATTCTGAATTAATTCCTGCACATCTTCACAAATTATATATGCTTTTGTCCTCTAGAAACATGGTGTTTTAAGTTACTGGCTAAATCTTTTTCAGTATCTGGTACAAGGAGTTCCAGAATCTAATTCTGAAAGTTTAAGATATAAATACTTAGCAAACAGGATTTATTTTTAAATAAAGTTACAGTGTAGCATGTCTAGAAAAAAAATAAAGCCCCCAAACTGTCCCTATACCTATGAATACAGCTTCACCATCAACTTCTCCAGGACTTCAACCGTCTTTAATAAATGTACCTATAAGTCTTAGTTCATAGATTTGTGTACCAAATTAAGACTACTTGCACAATAAATATATCAAAACCTGTATTTTTTGTAATAATAAGTGTCAATTGATGCACCCAAAAAACCTCAGGTATATAAATGAAATTAACTAAGTGGTTTTGCTATTGAGATTGCCTAACATGCAATATGAAAACATGCAAATGCATGTCCTCAGTCTTACACTTCTTGTTATTGTATTCCAGAGAATGCATCAAATCGACCATGAAAATGACAGTAAAGCTGTGTAAACTGTTACAGTACAAGAACAAGCATGGAAAAGCCACGTGATACATAGAATAGTAGAGGGTTTAAAACTATATCAGTTGACAATAACTATGGCATTATCTTCAGAGGGGTAGCCATGTTAGTCTATTTCCACAAAACAAACAAGGGGTCCTGTAGCACTTTAGAAGACAAACACATTTATTTATCAAATGAGCTTTCATGGGTGTAATCCCACTTCTTCAGATGCATGAAATGAGACCTGCAGTGTGTTAGGTATTCCTAGATTTACAGAGAAGGGTGGGTGGGTCACAAGATCAATTCAAACAGTCACAGAGGGGTCATCTGTTAATCTATTTCAGCAAACCAAACAAGTTGTTTTGATTCAAACAGTGGGGATATGCGCACTCTAACAGCAACAGATGAGAATGTTAAATGACGGGTAATTAACTTATGAAATGAGTTAGCCATTCGAAGTCCCTATTCAGACCTAATCTGATGGTTTCAAGTCTGCATATGAATTGCAACTCTGCAGTTCCATGCTGGAGTCTGGTTTTGAAGGGTTTTTTTTGCTGTAGTACTGTAACTTTCATATCTGTTACAGAATGTCCACAGAAACTGAAGTGCTCTCCTACTGCTTTTTGAACATTACCTTTCTTGATTTGTGTCTACTTTTTCTTTTGTGCAAAGACAGTACAGTTTAGCCAATGTATAAGGGATTGATGGCATATATCACACTGGTAGATATGCAGGTGAACAAGCCCCTGATGGAGTGGCTAATCTGGTTAGGTCCTGTGATAGTGCTACTTGAGTAGATATGTGGGCAGAGTTGGCAACAGGGTTTGTTGCAAGAGTAGGTATCTGGATTACTGTAGCCGAACTGGACTGTCGCTACGCAAAAGAACAGTTTGAATTGACCTTGTGACCCTCCCTTCTCTCTATGTGTATATATACACACCTGACACACTGCAGTTTCCTTTTCATGCATCTGAAGAATGGGATTACACCCACGAAAGCTTGTGCAATAAATCAACTTGTTAGATTTGAAAAGTGTCACAGGACTCCTTGTTTGTTATGTTATTATCTGAGTTCCTGTAAATTCATTAATACGATTACTATATACATATGTCATTGTCAGCTTTTGGAAGGAGTCGCTCATCAGTTTATTGGCATGTGGCTAGTTGGAAGTCAATGGCATACATTCAAATTCAAACAGATTCTTACATGAAGTCAAAGAAAATAGATTTGATTACATCCCAAAGAACTACATAAAAAAAGAGTTTTGCTTTCAGATTGAGCACTCAAAAGACAGAAAGTGACAGATTTAAGGCTTCTCGTGGAACCTTAATTTGGCCCCTTGCATTATGATGCAGTCTTCAATTACATGACATAGTCCCACCAGACCCCACCTCATTCCGTGCAGGATGAGTGGAGCAAATAGGATCCTCACCCAGCCCTGCTTGGTTCTCTGCCCCTTCCCTGACTCTACAAGCTTCTTCGGAAGGACCTGATCCAAGGCTCTGCCCACAGGGCTTGTCCTGTAGTATCTAGGTTGCAGCATGTGTGCAGAGCTTTGGAATTCCTAGAATATTTGACAAGCTGCCAAACACATTAAGCTGTACAACACAAGCCATGAGTGGAAAATAGCACTTTCTAATAGCTCACCATTCTGACAAGTCTTAACAGGATTCCGTGGGATCAATAGAAGGAACCTCCTTGTCTCCAAGGCTCTCTCTCCCCCCCATTAAATATAAAGACCAGGGGCAAACAATGGAAGTAGGAAATTTTTAGGCATCCTAAGTAGAAGGGCCATTTGTTCAGTATCACCAGTAAAATGAAATACTCAAAAGGAAAGAGTTATGTATGTATTTGAACTCTAGGGACCAAGTGTTGCTCTTACTGTCTTCACAGAAAGCAGAAATGGGCTTTAAGACCTGTTCTTATACTGTACCTACACCATTACAGATTTGTAATAGCAAAGCAATGAACAAAGAAATCAGATAAAGCATGCAAAAATGACAAACAGTAAAGTCTTGCTATGCATGTGTATTAGATTATTTAGAAAAGTTCCATGATGGCCTCCACTTCCACAAGAGATTGGACCTCATCCAACAGCAGTCCATCATCAGAAAGATTTCTCACGAGGGATAGAAAGGAGGCTGGGTTTCCAGCACAACCTCAAGTTGAAGTGTGTACTCCCACCGGATAGTTCCAGGACCCACTGAGAAGGGATCCCACATGCCTGTAAAAACAGGAGCAATGAGGAGAAGGAGTTAAAATTAGTACAGCCCTCTCTAACATAAAGTGCGACTTTGCTGGACCTACAGAGGAACATGTCTGGTTAGCACTTCATTCTCCAGATGAACCAGAATAAGAACTGCGCTGGATTCAAACTGCCTAAAGAGCAGAGGGAGGACTAATCTCTGGTATCAGAAAGAGGGCTGGCACTGATCCAACCACTAATCTGGTTTTAGAATTCTATAGCCAAGAGAGCTTAAAAAGAAACTGCAATACTGGTCCATAGAGAACATAAGAATACCCTGAGGGGTCAAACCAATGGCCCATCTAGCCCAGTATCCTGTCTTCCAAAAGTGGCCAATGCCAGGTGTTTCAGAGGGAATGAACAGAACAGAGCAGTTACAGAGTTATTGTCATCCAGCTTCTGGCACTCAGAGGCTTAAAGACAGCCCCATGTTCTGGATGTGTCCCTGAACACCTTGGCCAATAGCCAATGATGGACCTATCCTCCAGAAACGTCTTGAATTCTCTTTTGAGCCCAGCTATACTTTTGGCATTCATAACACCCCTTGGAAAGGTGTTCCACAGGTGAATCATGTCTTGTGTGAAGTGTCTTTTGTTTTGTTTTAAAAGTGCTTTCTGTTATTTTTATTGGGTGACTCCTGGTTCTTGTGTTATGTGAAGAGGTAAGTATCATTTCTTTAACAACTTTCTCCATGCCATTCATTACTGCACAGACCTCTATCACATCACCTCTTAATTGTCTCTTTTTCAAGATGACCAGACCCAGACTTTTTAGTCTCTCCTCAGATGTAAGCTGTTTCATACTCCTAATCATTTTTGTTGTCCTTCTCTTTTCCTAATTCTAATACTTTTCTTTTTTTTCAGGCTTTCTGAAAGAAGAAAGGCTGGATGGGGACAGGCCAACTATCCATATGGATGAGTCCTAATGCCAAGAGAACTTAATTCCACATTCACTTAGGCTGCCAGTAAAAGGACAACTCTGTGGTATGTGTTTTATTTACCCTTGGTTCTAGAATGAGGAATGCACACCTCAGACCTGAGTGAAATTCAGATTCAATGGCCAAAAACTTGGCTACCAGTTCAGATTGACTGGTAGGGCCTGGAACTCTTCCAGAGCATCATACAAATCTGTACTTAAACTTATGAAAACCAAGAATTACACAGTTCAGGTTCAGTTCAGCTCCACCCTGCAACTTTCACTCTGTTCCCTGGAGCTAGGAAGAGCCACTGGGCAGAGACGTCCCATAATAGCCACTAGGCATTTTCCATTTTAGGTGAGGTGTTCTGTCCCACAGAACTATGTTCTCCGGTTCATCTGCTTCCACTTCAATAGCCCTCCACTGTGCTAAGACAGCTGCACCAATTGATGCAGCCATCACTTGCAGTAGGTCACCACAGCTTACACTGCAATGTGGGGAGAGTGCATCTGCACCCTGAGGGATCAGGAAGCAGTTGTTTCTGTGCCGAGTCATATCTGATCTGCAAGAAGAGGAGCACAACAGATTATTCTTGTCACAGGACTTGGAAACAGGTGACATTCCAGGAGGGATCCTTAGGATAATGGGTGGTAACATCTGGCCACTGGAGGGTAAACTGTGCAGAATAGGTGAAGAGGAGGATGAGAATAGGCCAGACAGAGCCAATTGGTGTTGAATAAGCTGTGTCCACACAACATTTGTTTTATAGTGTGCCTGGTCTGACAGTTTCTCCTAACATACCACATCTTATGTCCTTGCAGTGTTCCACAACATAAGGATAGAGTGCAACTATATTATAAATCAGATCGGGTTGGGACATCACTAAAAACGGGCAGAGTTAAGGTTGCATAATGAGGGTGGGTGCCACATAGCTCTCTATTTCCTGTTTTCAGGGGTATAGAGGCAGTCAACATTTTGATACGGTACAAAGTGTTAGGGATCAACTTTAATTCTGCATTAACAAAGTTCTTGGTGCACCTCCCTTGCTTTCTGGAAAAGCAGGGCCTGGTAATGGGGGGCCATTACTGGTAGACTTCCTGAGAACATCTCAGTGGATGGTCTCACCTTCTCTCAAAAGGTACCCCAGCCTCTGTTGCAGTACCAATAGTCAAGATAATCTAGCTATGCACATGGGTTTTAGAGCATTTAAAAAATTAAAATAAGCTCCATATGGCATGGCTATCTGTTGGGAACCCCTTGATCAAAGGACCTATCATACACCACTAACTCTACCCCTGGTTTTGATGTGGCACAGCAATTTGTTGGGCCAAGAGTGCCACCACAGAGAAGTTGCAATAGGTTTTCCACTGTAACAGGGGAAGGAAAAAAAAAAAAATCTACCAAAACTCTTTATATTGGGTTAGAATATCATTTAAATTTATACTGTAGTTTGTGCACTGCTTCATCTTTCTATAGCAGTTTTTTGGGGGGAAAGCACATTTGAGGTTGGCTGTTTTAAAAAGGGACTGACAGCACTTTGAGATGTGAAACTGATAAGAGTAAACCCTTGGTTTGTGTAGATTTTACAATAATTTATCCAAAGTTTAAATTGGTTGTTTTCTGCAGGTATTTTTCATGAGAAACATGAATGAATTCTTGTTAGGACTGATCAGAGCAGCTGTTCTCAAACTGAGGGGCAGGTCCCTCAAGGGGATATGAGATGGATTGTGGGGAGCACTATCTGCGAAGCTTGGGCAGGACAATGTCCTCCCCAACTTCTGATGACAGCGCCTTTTCTTCCTGCTTGGTGAGGGATGCTGAACTGGTACCTCACACAGACAGCCCCGGAAAGGTGTTGGGTGTGGGGGATCCTTAGGAAGGAATCGGAGGCAGATGGAGGCTGCTGCATGGAGCGGTTGACCGAGCTAGTCCAGCTCTGCACTTCGCACAGCTGCCACCATCTCCAGGTGGTGTGCTGCTCCTGGCATCCCACACAGCAGCAGCAGCTGCCCCCTACCACAGATGGGCATGCTCCCTGTGCCACCGCCACTCTGCAGGCTCCCAGTGGTGGCACTGCATCTGCACTGCTGCCCAAGGATAATCTCAATGACAAGGTGCGATTCCCCAACACTCTCACCATTTTCTCTGGCGGTGCAGGGGAGCTACTGCTACCCCTGCCCCCCACATTAAGCAGTCAAACTCCACTGTATGATATGCAGCCCTGGGGGGGTGTGTCGTTTTCTTGGGTTTTTTTTCCTGAAAGTGAGGGGGCGTTTGGCAGAAGAGGAGGGTGCAATTGTTATACAGAAGTCCATAAGAGGGGGCTCCATTTAAAGTCTGAGAAGTGCTGGATTCGACAGAGAATTTTGACACCGTATTAACGGGTGTTGACAGTATGCCAGCCCTTATTATAGGGTTCCCAATTACGACTGCATTCCCTGATGCTCAGCAATCCCTTTTAATATCCTGTCACCGGTGAGAATTACAACTACTTGGCTTCTCCACTCACTCAGTCCCACTGTTCAAGAAATGGGTGAGGAGCTTGCAGCATAGTTACACTGGCATGTAGCTGCCACTTACTAGAGATTTTCAACTACATTCTATTAATTTTCCATGAATATTCTTCTAAAGGAAAATCTGGAGTATGCCTGCACAGCACTTGAAATACCAACTCAAAGCAGATATTGCTCTCACTTCCAGAAGGAGCCCCCTTCAGAATGCAGGCAGAGAGCTAACATGCAGAAAACAGCTAAGGGCAGGATTTGAACTCACATTATGTGGGTGCTACACAGGTTCAACGGCCACAGCACATCACCTCAACCTTCCTTGGTTCCGGTAGCCTGTAGAACCTCAGTCCTACTGCATGTGCCTAAACGACTTGGTTTATCACAGGAGGGGGTTGGGGAGGTTCTGTGGCCACACTGTGCAGGAGGTCAGACTACATGATCATATTGATCCCTTCTGACCTTACAGTCTGAGTAAGTACAGAAAAAAGGATGTTGCTGTAATAAGAGAGTTGATGAGAGAATGGATAAAAGTTTTAGCTGAATGAATGGGGAGGAAATGCTATATCTTAGAAACGTTGTGCAGAAATAATCTGCCAGGCTTAGGTATAGTTTGGATATCAGGTCCTAGAGAAAGTTCCTAGTCAGAGGATGCCCAGGTTTGGGGCCTGATTGACAGGTATATGGTGGTGGTGTCCACTGTGATTGAGAAAAGGTAGTGCGTAGGTCTTGATGGAAGGGGTCATTTAAGAGCTCTGGTTTCACAGTGTTGAGCTTGAGCTGATGGCTGGACATTCAGGAGTAGACGTCAGAAACATGACGAGATTTCCTTTCTGGAGTAGAGACACAGATACGAGAGAGTCATCAGCACAGAGACGGTAATTGTTTCCCCTGTACTTTTCCTGTTCATCTATATCTATCTGTTGTCCCTTGTCCAACACTTAGATCACAAGTTTTTTCTCCTTGTTTTCTGTCTGTACAGAATTTAGCATCCATCCAAGTCTGGTGCTCTTAGGCATTGTGATACAAATAAACCTCACCTTATTATATTGCAAATTTCTCCCCCCATTTCTGCAACTAAGTAGCTGAAATAAACCAGACTTGGTTTGTCCCACAACAGCTGCACTGACCTTTAATGCATCAAAAAGGGATGGACTGAGCAATGTCTTTGTCCCTCCAAACCCTTGGAGAAGAGGCTGCACAAGTGGAATCATTCTCACCCAAATGCATGACACAAAGATGCAATTAGCTCTAAAACAGACATCTGGCCTACAACAAAATAAAAGCTTTTAAAGTGTGGAATTCCAACTGACAACAACTGGGTCGGAGAAAGAATGAGCAACCTAACTGGTCACCACAGAGCTACCACAGCACTGCTCTTCTCTAGGTAAGACACAACTGCGTGGCATGAGCTGCAATGAGTTTGTCTGGTACCATAATTCTTCAAAGAGAAGCTGAAATAGATGGGTGAGAGGATGAGATCCTGACTTGCTGTTTCTAGCAGATGAACAGCAGTGAGCGAGAAAAAAGGGCTATGCATACGTTCGTTTCCAAACACTAAGATCCACAGGGATATTTGCAGCCCTTAAGAGTCACTGTTTCCCAAAGTGTTATCTGCTTGGGCACAGATGGATGTGCTCATCACAAAAGTGGCATCTATGCAACACCCAGTGAAAGACAAAGTAGTTTCCAAAGTCTCCCAGTCATTTGTTTATTTTCATTTGCTTATCCACCGACCAGCCAGTTCTCTAGATGATTACCCAATTTTCAATAAAGAAGCCAGCAACTAGGCAAGTTTCATTCTCTCATGGTGAAGCTGGCTGCATGCCCTGTCAGTCTCCACATAATAACTGTACATTACCGTAATCCAATTAAACCTCACTATGAGACGGGAGCTTCATGTTATCACATTAAATTAGATTTAAGCCACTTACTGTCTGCATTAAGAGCCATTTGCACTATAAATCCCATACCACGGCTTGAGAAATGGCATTTATCAGCCAAATAAGAGCAATGGATGCTATAGTGAAAACTCAAGAAAAGACAGTAAAGACTGGATAACAATCACAGTACCTTTCAAGGAGGGAGAAAATATAGAGAAGTACACCAAGATTACCACTAGCCAAACTTGCTCATCTCCCTATGCTCAAACTCTCCTCCAACTCTTCACTCCGACTTTTCCTTCTGATCACATCTTCATAAAAGAAAAGAACATTTGCTAAGGGCCTAGAGGAACTCCTTGGTCCAGGATTTTTACTAAAGCAAAGAGAAAGACTGAGAATAACTACAGGCCTGGTAACACAGTGTCATTTGGCAGATGGTCATGAATTCCGTAGGAACTACCCTCCCAAAAAGGTCAGTCGTAAGAGTGGCAGAATTTGTCTCACAGGAATTAGAAAAGCTGCCAAGACATGACGCAAATAAGCAGACTTAGCAGGCCAACTTCCCGTGCAAAGGCAAACAACAAGATGTGTTTAGAAAATACAGGTTAGGAGTTAGGGAAGAACAAAACAGCATGGGGTTCTCAGCTTCTGGGGGCAAAGCAGAGACAAAGAGTTGCATTAATACATTATGCAACCAATGTAATAAGCTAATTTTCATATAATCACAAATTTCCACTAAAAGCACTGGGTAGATTTGGTGTTGGTGACAACCTTAGTGAATGGAACAGCCAGTTTATTAACAGGGCAGTAGCCTGGCAAGGTTCACACACACATAACTGCACCAATATACCTCAAACCTGGTCTTGGGGACTGGGAGAGGAAACTTCCACTAAGAGGAAGAGGAATTCCAAAGGGGTAGCCGTGTTAGTCTATTGTAGAAAGACAACAGAGTCCAGTGGCACTTTTAAAGACTAACATTTATTTATTGCATGAGCTGAAGTCCTAGGCCAAGGAATGGAGAGCCAAAAATCAGCTCACAGGAGCCAAGCGCTCATTAAATTGGAACAACTTTCAGCAGACGGTCTGGATTGAAACTGGGGACCTACTTCTGAATGATTCTGTAGCCCACAAGCAATGTTGAGGCATCCGGTGCTTCCATGGGTCCCCATGGATGTAATACAATATAGTAATGTAATGCAATACGATACAAAATAGTTCTGTAGTAGAGATTATGAAGGTGACAAGTCAGAAGACAGGAAACCTTAATTTTGGCATTTCCTATGCACAAAGAGGTTTCCTAGGCACCCATATATCACCCAGATATCACCTCTGTCCTTCTGGCACCTCAGTGCCTGTGGTAGGGGTGGAAGAAGGAAGATGGTAGCTGATGGACAGTGAGGAGCACATCTATTGGCTGGAGGGAGCAATGGAGAGGACAGCACTAAAGTCCTAGCACTATTTCCAATGGTCACTGTATGGTAAGGAGTTCTGTATCCCCACCTGCAGCACAGGATGCTCCCAATGCCAGCGCTGTGTGCCTGTCCCAAGCACAGCCATTTCCAGCTGCCAGGACAGATCCAGTCTGTTGCTCCTTGAGCCATATGGCAGGAGTTCAACACGTCTCTTTCCAGCATAGACCTGATTCTTGGTCCGCCTCTCTGGTGCTATTTTAGATCCCTGTAGTGTGCCAGTTCTCCAGACAACCTACTCAGGCATATCAGATCTCTAGTGCTCTTCTGCAGTACTGCCTGCACCTGGGCCACAGCTTCCAAGAGGAGCCTCTCTGCAGCCCTCACCCAAGCAAGTCACAGCTGAGCGTAACACCCTGTATACCAGACCTTCTCAGGAGATGGTCCATGGCAGGACTTGAACTCACAGTCCTCAGGCTTAAGGATTACTGCCTATCATGCTAAGTCACCAACTGTGACTAACACGAGCTGATCTCCCCCACAGCTGACTGCACAGCACGTCAGAGTCAAAGTGCACATGCTTGCTCCAGTTCGCACCTCTACTGGCTTTCATCATTGACTTCAAGTCAACCTCTCCCTCCCCTAAAGCGTGACCATGTGGATCAGTTTCCAAGCCTCAGGAAACCAAAAGCCCACATGGGGTATGTGTCTAGAGAACATCAACCAGACTGATACTAGTTTCCTGACTGCATTATAACGACATATAAAGGATCTCTTTTCTAACCTTAGAATCATAGAATCATAGAATAATAGGGTTGGAAGGGACCTCACAAGGTCATCTAGTCCAACCCCCTGCTAAAAAGCAGGACCACTCCCCCTAAATTATCCCAGCCAGGGTTTTGTCTAACCGAGCCTTAAAAATCTCCAAAGATGAAGATTCTACCACCTCCCTAGATAGCCCATTCCAATGCTTCACCACCCTCCTAGTGAGAAAGTTTTTCCGAATATCCAACCTTGACCTCCCCAGCTGTAATTTGAAACCATTGCTCCTTGTTCTGTCCTCTGTTACCATCGAGAACAGCCTAGCTCCCTCCTCTTTGGAGCAACCCTTCAAGTAGTTGAAGGTTGCTATCAAATCTCCCCTCAGTCTTCTCTTCTGTAGACTAAATAAGCCTAGTTCCTTCAGTCTCTTCTCATAAGTCATGTGCCCCAGCCCCCTAATCATTTTTGTTGCCCTCCGCTGGACTCTTTCTAATTTGTCCACATCCTTTCTGTAGTGGGGAGCCCAAAACTGGACACAGTACTCCAGATGCGGCCTGACCAGTGTCGAATAGAGGGGAATTATCACATCCCTCGATCTGCTGGCAATACTCCTACTGATGCAGCCTAATATGCCATTGGCCTTTTTGGCAACAAGGGCACACTGTTGGCTCATATTCATCTTCCTGCCCACCATAACTCCCAGGTCCTTTTCTACAGCGCTGCTACTTAGCCGATCAGTCCCCAGCCTGTAGCAGTGCATGGGATTTTTCCGTCCTAAGTGCAGGACTTTGCACTTGTCTTTGTTGAACCTCATGAGGTTTCTTTCAGCCCAGTGTTCCAATTTGTCCAAGTCCCTCTGGATCCTGTCCCTGCCCTCCAGAGTATCTACCATTCCCCCCAACTTGGTGTCATCCGCAAACTTACTAAGCACGCAGTCTATTCCATCATCAAGATCATTACTGAAGGTGTTGAATAGGACCGGCCCCAGGACCGACCCCTGGGGCACTCCACTCGTTACCGGTTGCCAACCAGACATCGAGCCATTGATTCCTACCCGCTGAGCCCGTTGATCTAACCAGTTTTCGATCCACCTTACGGTCCACTCGTCCAACCCATACTTCCTTAACTTGCCGATGAGAATGCTGTGGGAAACCGTATCAAAAGCCTTGCTAAAGTCAAGGTATATCACGTCAACGGCTCTTCCCACATCCACAAATCCAGTCATCTCATCATAGAAGGAAATCAGGTTGGTCAGGCATGATTTGCCCTTGGAGAATCCATGTTGACTGTTCCTGATCACTCTATTTTCCTCCAAGTGTTTCAGGATGGATTCCTTGAGGACCTGCTCCATGATTTTCCCAAGGATTGAGGTGAGGCTGACCGGTCTGTAGTTCCCCGGATCCTCCTTTTTCCCTTTCTTAAAGATAGGTACTATATTTGCCTTTTTCCAATCCTCCGGGACCACCCCCGTTCGCCACGAGTTCTCAAAGATAATGGCCAGCGGCTCTGCAATCACTTCCCCCAACTCCCTCAGCACCCTCGGATGCAGTTCATCCGGCCCCATGGACTTGTGCACATCCACTTTCATTAAGTGTTCCCTAACCTGACTTTCCAGCACCGAGGGCCACTCTTCTCTCCAGTCCGCGTTACCCCGTGTAGTAGCCTGGGAGCTGGCCCGCCCTGTGAAGACTGAAGTACTTCAGCCTTTTCCGCATCATCCTCCACGAGGATGCCTGCCCCATTCAGTAAGGGACCTACACCACCTCTGATCCTTTTCTTGTTGCTGATATACTTATAGAACCCCTTTCTGTTATCCTTCACATCTCTTGCTAGCTGCAACTCCAATTGTCCTTTGGCCTTTCTGATTTGATCCCGGCAGTCCCGAGCAATATCTTTATACGCAATATCTTAGTGTGGCAATGGAAAGAGAAAAAGGTTTCTAGGCCTAAGAAGAGCTTGAGCAAGATTTCCACAACACTTATCAACCTCAGAATGAAGCCTAATAGGCAAGGTGAAAAAAATGTGCAGTTACTCATCCCCCAAGCCAGATCACTTGCAATTTAAGGATCAAAGACAATACACAAGTACAAGAAGTTTTCTACTTAAATTTTTTAAGTTATAGCAAAAACCAAACAAGTTCTATCTTCTTACCCTTCCTAACTACACTCAACTTTCTCTTCTTTCCCACAACACGTAAGGAGCACTTAAAAAGTACCACTGGCTAATGTTACCACGAGCCTACGTAACTGTTTCAATGGTATGTGATACTTCATATTCTAAATACATGAGATATTGCAAATAGCAATAAAAGGGCACCTGCTGTAGAACATAGCACATGCGTGGAGTTCTTCCCATTTTCTCTTCTTCCATTCCTCTCACATTTCCACTCCAACAGTGTTCTCAACCACAGCGGTTCTCAACCGAGGGTACATATGTACAGGGGTCTCCCTAGGGATACAACAACTCATCTAGATTTTTTGCCTGGCTTTGCAGCAGGCTACATAAGCACTAGCAATGTGAGCACAAATTAAATTTCATACAGACAATGACCTGTTTATACTGCTTTACGTACTATACATTGAAATGTGAAATATTTATATTCCAATTGATTTATTTTATAATCATATGGTAAAAGGGAGAAAGTCAGCAATTTTTCAGTAGTAGTGTGGAGAGAGACTTTTGTATTTTCATGTCTGATTTTGTAAGCAAGTAGTTTTTAAGTAAGGTGAAATTTGAGGTACATAAAACAAATCCAACTCCTGAAAGGAATACAGTGGTCGGAAAAGGTTAAGAGCTACTGTTCCACCACCTTTATGTTCGGCTTCCACTTTTCTCTCACTCTCTCAAAAAACTCTTGCCCCTTCTCCAGGCCATGAGTCTCTTTTTCTGAGCCTCAAAAGACTGTTTCCAACTATTCATTTACCCACTGACATCCAGAGGCATGAAAGAGCACAAAACACAGCAAAGGGCCTGAATCAACTTCAGTGGACCTCAGAAATAAGTGCCTTACACTGGTTGCTTCTCTTCCAGAGGCACAACAGCATTCTTGTGCCTTCCCTGAGTCCCTTGCTAAATTGGACAAGCACAAGTATGGAGTTGAATTTGGGAGTGAAGTTTACAAAGGGGACATTTCTATTTATCCCACAAGTTGCATGTATTAGAACCTCACCATTTTAACAAAGCCAAAAGACAAAACTATGTCAAAAGACTTCACAAACATAGGGACTGTCACCTAAAGCAGCTTAGTTTTCATATGTCTCTATAAAATACACTGAAGCTGTCACTGTTTGCAATATTTTAAGTAACTGTCCAAAGTCATAAGACAACTTAAAATAGGACCAATAACTGTACATATAATTATGACTCACTACTGAAAGACCCCCATCACCATACTTAGAATGTCAGGTACCATTCCACCAGGTTTCAGTTATGGCCATTTGGTCAATCTCCATCTTTTGGTATCATTGGTCCCTGCTTATTTGCCTGTCCTCCTCATCACTAGTTTAATAGTTTTGCTCCATTAATGCTCCTTTTTTTCCTATCAAGGTGGATAAATAGATGATTATTTAAAGTTAAAAGAAAAAAAGATTTTTTAAAACATGAACACATTATTTAAAAAATACTGTTTACAATTAAAATTGCAGTAATGACAACCTACGACAGGGGTGTCAAACGTATGGCCTGCAGGCTGGATACGGCCCATGAGCCTCTTCCATGCATACCCAGTGCTCCGCGATGCTGCAAGAGCATACAGGTCTCCCGACATCATGGCACGCTGGGTATGCGGGGTGGGGGGAGCATGAAGTCTCACAGTATCAAGGTTTGTCAGCAATAGCCAGCCACTGCCCAGGCAGTGTGGAAATTATTTCCAGTCTGCTATTATTTATTTTTATATTTGTGTGCATGAGTATTTATGCAAGACTGCGCTCGGTAATAGCACACTCTCCCCCTAACACTGAGAGAATGTGGTCTCATTGCAGACCCAGTGCTCTGCAATGGCACGAGAGTAGGCCCTAGTATTTCGATTTATGGTATGTACGGCCCACTTGAAATACATTTAAATCAAACCTGGCCCACTATAGCAAATGGGTGCCATACTCATTTAATGCTTCTTTTTACTAAAGCCTCAAGTACTCCAGAAATTTAAAAAAAAAAAAATGTTGCTGAAACTTCTAGACACTTGTCACAATCACTCTGCTTTAGTTTCACTGACAAGAGAAAGTGGATCAAGGCTAATTCCAAGATGTGCAATGAAATTCAACAGCTGATTCTCTTGCCATATCCATTAAAAACTAGGCTATCCTTATGACAATGTATGAAGAAAATTGTGATAATAGATGGAACCATCTCAGCCAGAGTAGGCAACTTTAGACTAAGGAGAAATGTAAAAGATATGCTGATTATACTAAAACTTATTGCCATGGCTTGGACAAACCACAAAAAGATAATTGCTGTGTTGCTGCTACTCTTAAAAATTTGAGAGAACGTCAAGAAACTCTGAAAAAATGAATAATGCTAAACTGCAAGCGGTAAAGAAGTGTATGGTTCAAGGACTTAGTGACAGAAAATGACACTGATTTAGTACCTGCAACCAGAGTTTGTTGAAGTGCTAAACCAGCTATTGAAAACAGTAGCCTTTTTGGGAGGTGAAGAGAACATATCTTCTTCCTTTGAATTAGTTCATTCAAAGTTCAGAAGCCAACTGGGATTTGAAAAAAAATCAGGAAAGTTTATTTTCCTCTTTCTATCTATGAATAAAAACTAGGTGGGTGAAGATGAGAACAACTACATCTAAAAACATGAAGGACATGGTGATTAGAAACAACCAGTTCAATCCACCAACTACAGATACTTCCATTGCTCAATAAATCAGTTTTAAATGCAAAACATGTTTGGATAAACTTTCTTCTGATCTATTCTGCACATTCACGGTACTTTTATTTAAATAATAAAAACAATTTTTAAAAAGGTGGGGTTGGGGTTTGCACTTAAATTCCAATTTCCATCCAAAAGCAGTTTGACACAAATCACAAGTAAAAAAATGTATCTAGTAAATAAGAAATGTGTTGTTCATCACTTTCTAACATAATAGAAACCTAAAAAGTTTATAGCATCTGAAACCATCTAACTAAAGTAAGTATGCATAAATAAAGAGTGGACTGGTTAGCAAAAAGTACCAAATTTATTGTAAAGGCTATATTTGGTTCCCAAACTAAGGGCTTATATGGTTATGCCAATTAATTAAAATGAACCATTCTTCAGGAAAATAACTGAAAAACACAAATGAAAAACAAAATTAAAATCAATTGTTAAAGTCAAGGTTTCCTATTTAAATCATTGATTTGAATAATCTCTGATTAACATCAATTTTATTCTAATGGCTCCTCCATCCTGCTCATCTCTTGTACAAAGATTTGTGCCTTCCTCCATAGCCTGGAAACATGCTAAATTACTTAAATTGAGTAAAAAATTCCCTCTCACCTCTTTCTTACCTACACAAGGTTAGTGCTTGCTTAACAAGCTCTGGCAGTTCCCAGTTTAGGTTGGTATCTTTTCTATGTACATGGAAGCAGACAAACCCACACTCTTCCATAATGATAGTAGGAATTCACATTGGTTTTCTACAGAATATAATTTGTTATTCTCTTGTAACCTAAATTAGTTAACTGGAAATTTTTATTCATGTCAAATAGGAATATTTGTCTCTTTTTACTGGCTCTTTCACTGTTTGCTCCTTGCTCATTTTTTGGACTACAGTTCCTCTTCAATCAAGGAGTACATGTAGAGTGACTAGGTGAAGAAGTTCCAAATTTTCCCTCTAATCTTTCTTTCTATTTGTCCAGTTTCTACATTCCTTTCCCCCACTCATCCACAAGCAGCTGAAGGTGGGTTTTGGGTTTGTTGGGTATTTTTTCTTCTGTTTTTCAAAGGCACTGGGCTAACACAGTTCTATCCCCACCTTCACCAAAAACTGTCTGGGTGACCTTCCCCTCCTTTGATCTTTATCTGTAAATGGAGGTCATATTTCACTCTTTCTTCCATGTTGTTTCCTTCAACAAATTTAAGTGATCAGGCACTACACTGATAAACAGAGAAATCCCAGGTTATTTATAACACTGACTACTCCTGAGTTCTGTTCAATTTGCTTCTTTGGTTTCTCCCAATGATGTATGAAGAAACACTTGCTCAATACAGTGATAATGCCCCAATAAGATGCATGTTGCAAGACCTACGTTTGAAACTCATCAATAGCCAAATGCACACTCTCATGGATGTAAGTATTAATCCTTCCATATTGTTTATTATGGAGACCACTTAGCAAGAGAGTGTCTTACTGACCACCTCTTCCACTTCCCCACCTGTTCCCCTCAACCTCCCAGTGTTAGGGCCTCAATATGTTCTCTCAAAATGGAAGGGTGGCATGGTCACAGTAGTAGTACAACCAACTTTCACAGCACTTTCAACTTTCAGAGAAGTTTGCAAACTGTAACTGATGAATATCCATTTTTTAGACTGGGGAAGCTAAGGCAGGAAGAAATTACATGACATGCCTAAGACTGTTCATATAAGTCAGTGGTAAACTCAGAATTGTAAATCAGGATTTTATAGTTGCAAATTCAGTCTTCAGATCACTTGCTGATGCTCTCTCATACCATCACAATAATTTGAGAAACAAGTCGAGTGCCTTTTCTCAAAATCATTTTAAATAAGTTTTAGGGAGAAAGTCATGCAATATATCCATCTGCTAAGCAAAACAGCTCACTACAGAAGAGACTGAAGAAGGAACAAGTGGTATACTTGTCAGACTCTTTGTTGACAAGGTAACTCCAATTGTGTGACTGCAATGACTAAAACAAGGAACTTGACTTTCTGAGATGCTAAGTACCCCACAACTCCAATTTAAGGCAATGGGTGCTACCCTGGTACTTGTTTCCTCTAGAAACCAGGCCCAAGAAACCTATTATACACATACAGGAAAGCTGTGCCTGTCACTATCAGATGGGTGGGAAGCCAGAGGGCTAGAATCCAGAAAGGCTACATAGTTTGGACATGGCTGCAGCATATGGTTTTGATGGAGTGATATCAACAGCCTGCCCTGCATGACTGAGGTATTATGGTTACTAATACCACAGAAGTACTTTAATATACAGCAACAACTGTCCACAAAGTATTTAAAAAAAAAAAAAAAGCTGACATCAACATATAAGCACGTCAACTCATTTGTTATAGAAAGAAGCTGATGTCCCTTTTTCAGAAAGAAGCCACACTCCCTTCCACTCAATATAGAAAGAATCAAGCACAGGGGACACTATGATGTAACTGAAGAATGTCTCACTGAAGAAAACTATGGTTCTTTCAACTATTTTTCACAAACTAAACCAACAACATTTCTCTCCATAAGACATCTAGCTCCTTAGCCCTTTAAGTTTTACTAAGTCTACAAGAACTGGGTGGGCTTCCAAATCAAAATCAAAAGAACTTCCTCTCATCCTTGTGAAGTATAATATTTCATACATTATTCACCACAAAGACTGCTAATGCAGTATTTTTCAACCTTTTTGATAACAGGGACCAGCTATACTGTGTCAGGGAGAACTCAGGGATCCGAGTTGGTCCATGAACCAGCCATTGAGAAATGTGTTAATCAGCCATCAACTGTATAATGAGCAAAGCATTCTAGTCAATCAACTGTCCATCTATCAGTCCTTCCACAAAACTCAAGGCTTCAGACCAGCTACAAAGGGCAATTCACGGAATTAGACCGTTGCCTTTTATGAAAAAATAACTGCAAGCAATTAGCATCAATCCAACAAGGCAGGCACTTGCTGCTCCAATCACCATTCCCTTTTATCACTGTATGCCATAAGGGTGGGAATGTCTCTAGAGATTTATCATGCTATACTAACTTTTAAAAAGGGAAGGAAATGCTCCCTCCCAGAGCATGATCCTCCTGCATACTCAGCCCATCCTCTGACTTTTTTCTGAGCTCAAAGCAAGTGTTTGAAGAGTCTTAAAAGCCAACAGGAGCCCAAAAAGAATTTGCAGCCAATAAAAACCCCATGGAAAATCACTAACCATGCACTAAGCCCATTTTCCCCTTCATGCTCCTTGTATGCTTTAACATCTGCTTAGACAGGGAGGTAGCTCTCACTCTCATTTGCACTGTGTATTGTTTCTTCTAACATTACTTTTTAAGTTGATCATAGCATGTCCGAAGGACATTCCTGCATCCCAAGAGGAGGCACTTGGAACATTCATGGTCAATGTTTTAAAAAATAAGCATTCAATATAGATTCAGGAGGGTAACTTTAATATGCATCTTTTAAAATCTTGACCTTTCTAATCACACAGACCCCTTCGTGTTCTTGTATAGTGCCTATACCACATAGAAGGAAATGTGAAATAGTAATGGGACATACTGCTAGAAGGCAGACTTAGGTCAGGAAAAGCTAATAAAGGTCACAAAGTAAGTTACCACAGCAGCGGTGAAGGGACAGTTCTGGTTAACTGTGTTGTATGTTATTATTGCTCTAAATGTGCAGCAGCAACATAACATACTGATGCATTGAGAACCAGCTAATGTTTCTTTAGGAACCTCAACTTTTCAATTTTCTGACTCTGTTTTCTCTGTGCATTCCAACTGTTTTATTAGTCTCCTGTGTTTTGCAGACCTGCCAAGTGTCATGCACCTCACCCAACACTCACACAGGCAGGCTCACACACATTCCCATAGTCCAGGTACAACATTCTGCACCCAACTGGGCTGCAAAAACAACCAGCAATTGTGGTTTGATAACCAGAGGCAGCTGAGGCAATTGCGGGGAGCAAGCAGCTTCTGTCTGCTATTCCCTCCACTGGACCAGAAAGAGCAGGCACATGACAGCATCAGCAGGAAGGAAGCAGCAGGGACAGGTGCTGGGAGGACCCAGACTCTCATATCCAGCAATCACCTAACCAATCCCAGTTGCACCCAGTTCTTAGACTCCCACTAGGATTCACAATATGCCCAATGGCTTCTACCCGAAGACACCTCCACAATCCAGCTTCCCCTCCCAGGCTATTCCCAGACACTCCCATAACTACGCCACTGCTTTCCTCACATACCACTTCACCACCACACACCTACAAATTCAACTTTCTTTATGCCCATCTTTTTGCCAGCCATCACCACCTTCCATCCAATCAAATTCAGCCTTCCTCCCCAGCTCTCACCTACTCCTCAGACACCATTCAGCACTTCCTGACAGCCACAGCTGCCATGGCTTTTGGAACCCCATGTCCTACTACCCCACACTGCTTGAGGCTTTGTGTGGACATTAAACTGCAGTTTACAGTCATATATAAATTAGCAAATAAGTAAGTTTGTAGTGAGCTAGCTTCCAATATTTGCAACTGTCATCAAAATGTATGCCACTGCAAAACCTTGGCAATTCTGGATTCATATTTTATTTGTTTGGTTTTTAAATGAAAATCTTCTCTAGTGATGTTGGCTTTGAACTAATCCCAATCACCATTTGAAATACATACCTTGTAGAGAGAATTAAGATGCAGTACTGCTGAATACTTATCTTTTTATTGCAGCTTTTGTTTTTTTTACAAGGTTGGCTTAGAATAGGACAATAACATGTACATTATTAGAGTGTATGTCTGTAACAAAAGAAACTTTTCTGGGTTTTGTTTGCAGAACAGAGTCAGAATTGTTGAGAGCATGTATAACTGTGGGAACTACAACTTCTTTCCTAGTTCCCCACAATCTCTTTCAGTTCTTAGTGTTCAAGTAGTGCTTTAAGGATTTTGTTCTGCATATTTATCTGAAATAGTCATAGTATCCTCCTTCCAACTGTCACATCAGAAACCTGACAACACATTTTGAGTCTCTCAGTCTACTTCAATGTCACAAAAGGCACAGAGCCTGTTGGGTCCCTATTAAAATTTCAGATTACTGGGCACACTTGGTGATTTCACTCCTCTATTCATTTTTTGTTTCCTTCTAAAACCAAGCAAAAACAATAGCACTTCAAGGATTCTTGTCACTGTCACATCCAAATCTCAGTTGTTTTTGGTGTGACCCTACTAAGGAAAAAGAGGGTAGAGTATCTTTTTCCCTACAAAAACTAGAAGACAAATGAAAGGATCTAGCTCAAGCATTTAAATGCACTCACCTGTGAGCAAATATCAAACATGGAAATACCAGGCCAAAATGATTGCAGAGTTATTAGCAAACGAAAAGAGGCTGTTAGAATGGAAATTAAATTTTTACATCCATACAAAAATGTTACAAGATCCTGATATAAAGTCTATGTCTCAATTAGTGTAGCAGACTTTTTTCAGGAAGGGGTATACAGATGGCAAAATAAATCAGAGTTGACATGGAAAGCTGCAACAGAACCATAGCACTAAATCATTCTTCCACACACTCCACAAACACTCAGATCCATCTTGAAGTAAATCAGCAGGCAATTACTTGAAAGGTTACCATGCTCATAATTTGGCCCATAATGAAACTAGGAGAGAGAACATACAGGGCTACCCCCTAGCAACCTAATCTTCTCTCCTCATCCTAAAAGAGTACTAATGGGTGCCCCCCACCCATGCAGTCTTTGGATGAGTAGAAAGTCAGCAACATACATGCAAGACAAAATAAAGGAAAGGAAGGATACTCAGAAGAGACAAGACAAGGAGGGAAAGGAACTTGATAAGGAAAGATGAAAAAAAGGGACAGAAAAATTTAGAGTGAGCAGCCACTACCTTCTAATCTACCCCAAAAGAAGTAGGGATGACTGCCTAATCTGCACAGAGTGCCAGAGTTCTCATTACAGAGTGATCAGCAGTAAAAATTAAAAGCACCAGGGAATGGGGGAGGACCATGAAACCAGTAACCAGTGCTATGCAGAATTCTATGCCCCTCATGCCCCTAACCCTCCACTTTCCCTGTGAACACATTCCCATCCTCATGGATCCTAGAAGGTCAGGTTTTAAGACACTGACATCTCAAGTTGCTGGCCCTGGGGGGCCATAGACATGGATTTGGGGAGCAGGGCTGTGCAGCTGGGTTCTCCAGAGACTCCCTCATGCCAGGCAACAGCACTGGGGGCAGTCCCTGGATGCCCTACACCCACAGTGCTTCAGCCATAAACCCCTCCACTCATTGTACACATGATGGCAGTATCATTTTATCATAAACTAGGTTGAGGATTTGTCTCTTGACACAAGAAAACACTACTTGATACTAATTCAGGATGTTTGCTTTTTGTGTTTTTCCTTCTGTTATAATCAACAGACATCCACCTGAGCTGCGAAATAGGGCATGTGACAGCACAGGTGTCTGTGCTGAACACTGGAGCCGGTGTGCAGGCCAGGGACAAGGAGGCAGTTGGAGGAGGTGGTGCTGCCCAGCCACACACCCTTCCGCCATCCTCCCACCACTTTACACTGCCCTCCATGCCCCCTCCCAGGCCACTTTGACCCAACCCACATCAGTAACTCACAAGGACTGAATAGGAAGATGTTGATCACAAGCAAAGCTTAATCAATAGAGTCAGTCCCCAACACCAGAAAGAGCCCAAGTTCGCCCAGATTCCCTTCCACGTTCATGCCAATTCAGATGTCCAAGCAACAAGAAACACCGTCCTTTCGACATACAACCCACCCCTCATGCCCCTCCCCCCGTCACCTCCAAGTCCTGGGTTCCCCAAGACATGGCTGTTCAAGTGCATCCAGCCCCTGCAGAAGACTGGGGAGGATGAGAGGACAGTGCATGGGGGAGCTGATCCGCCAAAGCTAGTGAGTTGGGGGCAGGACAGTGCATGGGGGGGCTGACCGCCAAAGCGCAGAGGAGCAAGGCGGTGTGGGGCTGGCTCTCCGGAGCCGGGTGGGCAGGGCCCTTCGGCGAACCCCAGTGCCAGGCAGACAGGCCCCTGGCGCAAGGAGTCAGTCCGCGAAGGAACAGCCCGAACCCCGCATCTCTCGGACCAGCCTAGGGCGGGCGCAAGACCCGAGCCCGGCTCTCCCGCCTGAGGACAGGGGGCAGCGCGCTACGACCCGCCCCCAGCGCAGGGCCGGGCCCGGGGCTCGCCCGGCGTTGTGGCGGGCCCAGAGCCTGCAGGCCCGGGGAGGGGCAGGGGTACCCGCTGCGGGCCGGGCCGCACTGACCTGGGTACACAGCTGGGGCTGGAGCCGTCGACCTCCCAGGTGGCGAAGAGGTTCATGGGCACCGGGCGGCTCAGCGCCCCCGCGCCGCCCGGGAAGCTCAGGCGGCCCCGCTCCGCCGCCATCGCCTCGCGCCCGCCCGCAGCGGAGCCGACAGCGCCCGCAACAAGGGACGTACAGCCCCGACCGGCCACGGCCACTGCGCTGCCAGTGCTACGCCGGCCTGCGCCGCGGCCGGCCAGGGTCACATGGAGGGGGCGGGGCCGTGCTCCGGGGACGGGGCGAGGAAAGGGGCGGGGTCTGGGGCGACAAGGGGAGGAGAGGGAGACGGGAGGGCACTGGTGCTCTGGATCGGCGCTAGACTCCCGGCCCGGCGGAGCTACCCGACCCGCGCAGCTACTAGGGGCTAGCAGGAGGGCGGCGGGTTGCAGCAGGGAGCTTGAAATAGATGAGGTAGAAGCTTTATTTTTTATGCTACTTAAAGAATGGCTCTTTGTCTCCGCTTTGCAGCCCTGGAGACAGGGAGGAGGCGGGCGAAGGGCAACGGGAGGGACATAATTCTGGGGGAGGTGCTCAGGAAGCAGGATAGGAGTCAACAGGGAAGAAGACCTTGGCGAAAGGCGGGAGACGAGTTTGGAGAGATGAAAAGGAGGATCTTAGGGATAAAAGAGGAGGAGCCTAAAAAGAAAACAGGGAGGAGCTTGGACAAGGGAATTGGGAGAAGAGGGCAAGTTCAGACTGGGGTAGTGTATCAGTCGAGTTCAGCAAAACAAACAAGGAATCCAGTGGCACTTTTAAAGACTAACAGATTTATTTATCACATAAGCTTTCGTGGGATTTTCTCCCACGAAAGCTCATGCGATAAATAAATCTGTTAGTCTTTAAAAGTGCCACTGGACTCTGGTGTCTTTCTACAATAGACTAACATGGCTACCCCTTTGGAAGGAATTCTGTGGCACTTTTAAAGACTAACAAATTTATTTATCACATGAGCTTTCGTGGGCAGAAGAGGGGAACCTGGAGAGTGGCAAGATGGAGTTTGGAAAATGGAAGGGAAGGAAGCAAACTTGTGAGGGAAGAGTTTAGGAGGAAAATGAGCCTGGAAAGAAGGGAGGACTTTGGAGAAATGATTGGGAACCCTAGGGAGAAGGAGGAATCCATTAGTGTGGAAGAACCTGAGATGGGCAAAAGGCAGGGACAGATCAAAATCTAGGGAGGAATGAGGACTGGAGCTTGGGTGGGTAGAGCCTGGGGGAAGAAGCTGGGTTAGGGTGGGCAAAATTTAGGAATTAAAAAGCAGGAGGAGCCCACAGAGTTCAAGGGAGAAAACCTAGTAAGCAGGACTGTGCATATCAGGCACTTGTTTCTTTTTCTTCCTTCCTTGCTTGTTCTGTTTACTTTCAAATTACCATCTGTTATTTAACATGTAGAAAGCACTTCCTGACTGTGAACTTTATGAATATAGTCCCTGTCTAGGATCCTTAGATTCTACTGCAATTGAAATTATATCTTGCAGGACCTAATCAAGCCAGCTACTGCATCAAGGGCTCATTCATCTGGTCATCCACCAGTGTGATTTATGCCATCATGTGCCAGAAATGCCTCCGGCCTTGTATACTGGACAAACAGGACAGTCTCTACGCAAAAGCATAAATGGACACAAGTCTGACATCAGACATCACAACATTCAAAAACCAATAGGGGACCACTTCATCTCCCTGCTCACTCCATTGATGACTTGTTAATAGCTGTGCTCAAACAAATGAATAAGAAATCACAGCGTCAAAGAGAAACTGCAGAACTGGAATTCATACGTAAATTCGAGTCCATTGCCTCAGGGTTGAACAGGAACTATGGATTTTTTTTTCTCATTATAACAGGCCCTTTGACCTCAACTTCCTCTACATGCTGTTCTCCAGTGTTTGAATCTTAACATCTACTTTGATTTGCTGTTACAGTCTGATTTGATCCTATGTCATACACTTCTCTGCATTTAATTTCCTCTCATTCTATAAGCTCCCCATCTTCAAAACATCTGATGAAGTGGGATTTTCTCTCATGAAAGCTCATGTGATAAATAAATTTGTTAGTCTTTAAAAGGGCCACAGGATTCCTTGTTTGTTTTGCTGAACTAGACTAATATGGCTACCTCTTTTGAACCTTGCAGGATTATAATTTATGAGGACTGACTTCCAGAGCTCAGGACCATCAATCCCACAGCAACCTAAAAGCATAATTTCCCCTAATAATACCCATAAGATGGCTTGTGCTTAGCAAAAGCTATCCTTACAGCTTGGTGCAAGGACCTGAGATACTGTAAAATTACAAAGCACACTCTTTGGCTAATTTGATTGATAAGCCTCTGGAGTCCTTAGGGCCAATCAATGTTCAACAGTAGATGTGAGATGAATTTGAAATCAAGGTCTGTACTACACAGCAGGCCAGATGATGTCACTCTGGCCCATTTGCCCGTAAAATCTACCCTGACTCGTCATTTTCCTCCTATAAGTTAAAACACCACTGAAGTGAGGCCACGCAGTTTCTATTTCATGCATCTGATGAAGCATGCGATAAATAAATGTGTTAATCTTTTACAGTGCCACAGGACTCCTTGTTTGTTTCATAGTCTATGTTCCTCTTTCCCCTTGAGGAGGGTAGGTGGAGGGGGGCTAATAAGGCCGGCTGAGCAGGTACGGGCGGACACATGCCCAGACATGCTATGGAGCACGCTGTTTCTCGGCCGTTGACAGCATACACGTCTCAACGCGCTAATTACACCGAAGAAAATCCCCCAACGATTTGTGGCTTTGCGGCGCAAAGGGGCAGCACAGTCCGGCCTGGCCTCGCCTCCCCTCCGCAGGCCCGGGGGAAGCTCGTCCTCTATTGCTTTCTCCCCCAAGTCCCGGCCTAATCCGTGAAACGTCCAGACTCCCTGGCGGGCCACGACCATCCCTCGGCCCGGCTCCGTCCGCCCGGCTCTAAGCCTCCAACCCGAACCCGGACGGACCGCGCCGCTCCCGCCGGAACCGGTTTTTGCCGGTCGGCTCGCGTTCCGCCGAGGACCGGAAGTAGCCGGGCAGTCCCAGCGAGTGGACCCGGATGCTGAGCCGGCCGTTTCCGGCCACCTCAGTCAGTCAGGCAGTAGCGGCCCCAGCCCGGGTGGTGGGGGGAGCGGAGCGGAACAGAGCGGAGGGTGGCGCGGAGCCGGGCGGTGGCTCCCGGCTCGGAGTGGCGCAGACATGGTGCTGCTGACGATGATCGCGCGGGTGGCGGACGGGCTCCCCCTGGCCGCCTCCATGCAGGAGGACGAGCAGGTGAGAGACCCGCCCTCGCCCCCCGCGTGCCCCTTCCACGGCCCGGACCCCCCAGGACCTTCCGCCCTTCCAGGCCCGAAGGCGACTGCGGCTCCCCCTTGGGCACCCCGCACCTCCCTTCCCCGCAGGCCCAGCGCCCTCCCCCCCACAGTGTGCAGTTGTTGAAGATAAGGGTCCAATGACCCAGCTCAGGTCCAAGCCTTTGACTGGTTACTTTTCTCTAGCAGAGGACCACTGGGCAGCAATTCAGGTGATCGCACTACAGTTTGTTGCAAAGGAATGCATTGATGTGAGCAAGCCGGCATGCAATTGCCACGTACCCAGTACTGCGGCTCTACTTACACTAAAAGAAGAAATGGTTTATTAATGGGCAATTAGTCCACTGATGACCGAGTGAAACATACTCGTATCATTCTGGAACCTAACTGTCTTCTTTCAATGTTAGCTGAACCCTTTTGCTATGATCTCCTGTTATACTCATTAACATTAAACCTGCTCATTACCGTATTTGCATTTTGCCAATTTTTTATGTTATATAATATTTACATTAACATTTGCACCAGTGTTCTTTTAATGTTATTAATATAAATGTTTTTAATTTTTCAAAAAACTTGTTAAAACCAATTATAACCAAAACATAACTGCAGATCGTGGCTTTGCTACCTTCAATTTTTTTATTTTACTATTTTCAATTTACTTTTAGCTTTTTTTGCATTACCAGCTTTAATTTTCTATATTTCTCTATATTTAAGCTAACTTGAACCAAAGCCTATTTTTTATTTAGCATATTATAGGCTTCAGTAGGCATAGCATAGCTTACATTAATGGAAAGGTGTTTTCCATTGGTGTAGGAATGCCATCTCCCCAGATGATGCTGTCTATGTGACAGAAGCATTCTTCCATCACCGCAGTGGGGGAGGTTCACACCCCAACTAATGCAGCTATGAAGACCTAATTTTTAAGCAGACACCAAGCCTTAGCCAGAGACTGGGTTTGGCACCAAGATCTAGGCACCCCACCCAACATCTAGAGTCTGAGAGAAAGGCCATGTGTCCCCCAGTAGCAATGAAGTCCTTAGAAGTTCTTCCAGCATTAAGATCTGAAAGTAGATCAGAACTTTGTAAGACGTCAAAACCCACCTGTTACCATTGAGTTTCTCATTTCCTCTGTTTCAGACACATGCACACTTTTGAGGGAGCAAGCTAATACTCCTAGAGAGAGAGATCCTGTCTACACGGCAATATAAGCTGAACTCAATTTAGCAGACCCTGGGTTTGTTAATCAAGGGCTTGCCATTTATAAACCCAGGTTAGGAATTGCTGAATCCTGGATCCCAACCTGGAATTCCAGCATCCACAGTACATTATGCTGATCCAAGTCTAACCAGCAATATCCCAGACTTTTTAGCAACCCCCTCCCAACCTCCAAATGTGCCCTCTCTAGCCATTTGTTTCTGGTGCCATGTGGGAAAACTTGACTGCCCAGAGGACAAAGAAGGATGAGCTATGGGATACTTTTGGTGGACTCCCAGAGCATGATTCCAGTAGGGCTGTGTCTACACTGCAAAGCAATAGGACTTGAACCCTGTGTTCTGGTTTGACTCAGGCTTGGACCCTTCACTCCGATGGGGTCCTGGTACATGGGGTCCAAGTCCTGAATTAGCATGAATTCTGTGTAGACTGATTGCAGGCTAGGCTTAAGCCTGAGTTCAAACCCCCTGCAGTTCAAACCCCCTGCAGGGCTTACACTGCAGTGTAGACATACCCTGTGAATCATGAATCCTTCAACTCTCCCTCAGGGCAAAGAGCCCTGGTATACACTACAGGTGCTTTTCAGCAGCAATCAAAGGGAAATATGCAAGTTACTTGAAATAATTTGCGTATCTCCCTTCAATTTACCTAACATGTACTCACCATGCACAGAGTCAATGGGAAATATCCTCCCATCAGTTTAGCACTGTGCGTCTTCACAGACCTGCTCATTCAATCAGGAAGAATTTGCCACTGTCAGTGAAGACCTCCCCTGAAGCACTTTCGCTATATGAAAGATCCTCCAAAGAACCTCCCTTACGGGACCTTCTAAACAACTTGCCTGCCCTACTGCAGGAGCCCGGGATATTCATCAAAGGTAGATTCCTGAGATCTACCAGTTAGTGCGACTGGGCCCATGAACTTCTGATCCAGTAGTGTTAAAACCATTTGAGGTTAGCTATGGACATCATGGTAGTTTCCTTGTGGGAAAAGACCTGCCTGTATCTTAAGATGTTGTTTGATTGCTTGCAGTTCATTCTACCATATGGTAGAACCCTGCCTAATAGACCTTTTCCCTTCTCAGTCAGGTCGGGACTTGCAGCAGTACCAGAGCCAAGCTAAACAACTTTTCCGGAAGTTGAATGAACAGTCGCCTACCAGATGCACTCTGGAAGCAGGAGCAATGGCTTTCCAGTAAGTATAATGTGCTGTAGAGATTAAGGTGGAAATGTAGGAATTCTAATCCGGTGGATTTATAGAAAACTGGAAGGCACTGCCAGAAGATGTTGGAGATTTACTAGAAACTGGGCCATGAGAGAAGAGTAAGAGTCAGAAATTCATCCCACAAGTCCATGGGGAAGATGTGCTCAAAGGAGAGAGTGCTGTGATCCCATTTTATATCCTTTCAGTCATTTTAAAATTTCTGTTCTTCTGTAGCATTGCTTGACTTCATGCATTCGTATTCCCCCGCTATCTTTTCTGTGGAGTTCATTCAATTCCTTCTAGGTTCTCTCTACTGATTGTGCCCCTAATCCTCTAACATCTGTTGTCCTTTGAATTCTGTGGTGTTTATCAATATCTTTTTTTTTTGTCCCATCTATACTTTGATTAGCATTACTGCAGCAAGTTCTTTCTGTACAAGATTCTCTTCTCCCTACATCCTTTCATGTTCCAAAGGGGTAGCCGTGTTAGTCTATTGCAGAAAAACAATAGAGTTCTGTGGCACTTTTAAAGACTAACAGATTTATTTATCGTATGAGCTTTCATGGGAGAAAATCCCACTTCGTCAGATGCTTTGAAGATGGGAAATTTACAGAATGGAAGGAAATTAAATGCAGGGGAGTGTATGACATAGGATCAGGTCAGGCTGCAACAGCATATCAACATGGGGCAGCAGGCTGGGAAAGGGGTTTGGGAACTGGCGTGGGAAAGGTGGGTGGGGACCAGAACAGAGCCCCATTCAGGAAAGGGAACGGGCAGAGGAGCCTCACTGGGAAGGAGAGAAGGGAAGGGAAGGGCAGTGCAGCAAAAGGGAAGGGGTCAGGGAGCCAGCAGGGAAGGGGAAGGTGTCAGAGAGCCTGTGGGTTTGGGGAGGGGAAAGGGTAGCCCACACTGCCCCAAGTGCGGAAGGGGAAGGGGTTAGGGACCCCAGGAACCCCAGGTGGTACTGTGCTGAGAAGGGGGTCAGGAAGTCTACTCGGACACACTTCGCCCCCAGCTGGTGTCCTGCCTTCCAATCTGGCCCCCGTCACTGAATGAGTTTGACACCTCTGCAGTAGGGGAACACTTCAATCTCTCTGCTCACTTCATTGACGACTTGCTCATAGCTGTGTTGAAGGAGATAAATAACAAATCACAGCTTCAAAGAGAAACTGCAGAACTCGAATTTATATGCAAATTCAACTCAGTTGCCTTGGGGGTTAAACAGGGACTATGGATTTTTCTCTCATTACAACAGGTGTTTTGACCTCATCTTCCTCTATGTGCTGTTCCCCTATGTTTGAATCCTAACACTTATTTTGATTTGCTGTTACAGCCTGACCTGATCCTATGTCATACGCTCCCCTGCATTTAATTTCCTCCCATTCTGTAAGTTTCCCATCTTCAAAGCGTCTGATGAAGTGGGATTTTCTCCCACAAAGATACATTTACGATAAATAAATCTGTTAGTCTTTAATAGTGCCACCGGACTCTGTTGTTTTCATCCTTTCATGTATCCTTTCACTTTGAACTTATCTGATTTGTTGTTCATTATTTCCTGAATCTTCCCAGCATTTGTGCTCTCCAGCAAGCATTGGCCATGTTTTATACTTTTATCTAGTGTTACTATCCCAAAGTGTCTTAGCTGCAGGTAGGTCATCCTTTTGAATTAGTTCCAAAGGGGTAGCCGTCTTAGTCTAGTTCAGCAAAAGAAATAAGGAGTCCTGTGACACTTTTAAAGACTAACAAGTTTATTTATTGCATGAGCTTTCATGGGAGAAAATCCCACTTTGTCAGATGCTTGAAGATGGAGAACTATAGATGAATGGAAGGAAAATAAATGCAGGGAAGTGTAAGTCACAGGATCAGGTCAGACGGTTACAGCAAATCATTCTCCTCCCATTCAACAGTATTTCTCTATCTTCAAGCATCTGATGAAGTGGGATTTTCTCCCACAAAAGCTCATGTGTTAAATTTGTTAGTTTTTACAAGTGCCACAGGACTCCTTGTTTCTTTTGAATTAGCTGTCTCTCTGAAATCTTCTATACTGTTTGCCCTTTGCTTTCATTGCAAACCCTAGTAAGTTAGGGTTATCTGCAAATCTTACAGATGTACGACATAGCTTTATCAGACTTGCTTAGGGCGAGCAGCCAGTTGGCAAAATCTGCAAATGACACAACATCATGTATGTTATGCAAGACCTGAGAAGACTCATGCACTTCAGTGCGAGGCAGCACAGTGGGGAATGAAATTAAATGTTGACACATCCAAAGCTCTGCACTTTGGAGGGAATAGTTTTAAATCCTGCATCTCCAAGCATTTGACGTGTTACTTTGAGAGGAGATTAATAAGAGGAGACATAACAGTATACAAAAGATGGAAGTGTTAGGGAAGGTAGAGGCACCTGTGGTCATCTTCTCTCATAACACAAAAACAAGGGAGCAGCCAATTAAACAAAAATGTGGCAAAAGTCAAAACTGATCATGGACATGGTTTTCTGTCCAATTAATCACCACAGGATGTCATAGAGGGCAAGATGGTAGGAAGATTAGATATTTTTTATCTGTGTAACTTTTTTTTAGCATTAAAATGAAATGAACATATGTTTGAAAGCTCCTTCATGGCACAAATCCAGGTTCTGGTTAAGCCACATCACCTACTGCAGGTCTTTTTCCACATTTTTTTACTGTTTTGTAAATCAAGCCGGTTCTGGCCTTTGTTGGTGATAGGATGTTGGACTGCTTTGCTGCAGTCAGCCAGTGCCTGTGTTGTGAATTTCTGTTCCCAGAGCCAGCTCTGAGGTGCTCCTTGATACCTCCTTCCACTTTGCAGTCACCCTGTCAGTCATGTTTGTTTGCATATCACAGTATGATCCAAACATCATTCTGACTTCCATTGAGATGACTGGGGAAGATTACATCTAGCTTGCAGTAAAGCTCTTGCTATGTTCCATCCATGACACACACTGTGCTTACCAAACTTCTAACTGTATCAAAAAAGGCTACCCAGTTTTTTGGTCACAATGTTGTCTGTGAATTGCAGCCACCTTGCACTGGCTTTGGTATCATCAGATCCATTAAGCTATTCAGGCAAGTGCAGTATTTCTGTGGAAGCTCTCAAAGGAACAATAAAGGGCTGTTGGAAGCGTAGGCAGAAAAGGGGCACTTTGCCCTATGAGTCAGCATTGAACCAGTTCTTCAGCCAGCTGTTAGGGGGTACAGAGTGCTGCTGGTGAAAGTCACAGATGAAAAAGGAAACCAGTTTTCATTTTAAACAAAAATCCTAATGAAACTTTTGATGGTGTTTGTGATTTGGCCTAAAATAATCCTAACTAGTAGTTTGGCTGAGGGAAAAAATGTTCCTCATTAACTGCTTGAAAATAGCATAATGCAAAATAGAAAATGCCCATTGGTTCAGAGCAGAGATACGTCAACTAATGAATGTGCTCAGGTTAATATGAATAGCCTTGAAACTGACAAAGTTGGAAGTCTCTCACTGAGACCCAAAGCTAAAGTTGAAGACATTTACTTCTGTCATTTTAATGTTGGAGATTAAAGTAAAAAAGCCTTGCAACCAACCGAGTTCTCATGGCACATGAATACACACTGCTACGTACACAGCTGATAAGTGCCTGTGCAGTCTGTTCTGCAGGTGACCTTTGCCTCATCAGTGTCCTAAATCTTCAGGTGCGCAGATTGCTAGTTTCATTGAATTGACTGTTTGCCTTTGCCAGCTAGTGCCTGTTTAAAAAGTGTGGGTTTTTTCTCTTTCTTATATTTGTTTTAATACTAGAAATTAGAGTCCAAAAGTATGTTAACTCAGATTGCACAGATAAACATTCAGAAATCAAGACTGCAGAAAGTTAAAGGTAGCCAACTGTAACTCTGTCCCCTTACATACATGCATTGCAAAAAAAAAAAGTCTAATTACATGATTTTATACTGTGTTCAGTTTCATACCAAAAAAGTGTTAATGCAGTGTCAAAATTGAGAAATCAAGCAGTTACCTCAAAAAGTTCATATTAAAGTTAATTTAAGTTACTTTGGGTTTGGCAGTACTGTGGGAATCTGTGCACTTTCTTTGCTGACATAACAAACAAGGAGTCTTGTGGCACTTTTAAAGACTAACAAATTTATTTATCGCATGAGCTTTCATGGGAGAAAATCCCACTTCCTCAGACACTTGAAGTGCCTGACAAAGTGGGATTTTCTCCCAGAAAAGCTCATGCAATAAATAAATTTGTTAGTCTTTAAAAGTGCCACAAGACTCCTTGTTTGTTTTGCTGAACTAGACTGACATGGCTATCCCTCTGGAACTTGTCTGCTGACATAGACGACTTGGAAAAATAGCTCTGGGAAAGCATGGAGATTAACACAAGGGAGCTCAGCTCAAAACTGGGTGCTCTGAAGTGTGATGGTGCAGCTGTGCATATGACAGGAGACGTGTTAAGAGAAGATGTTGTACTCTGATTGTATTTATCTTTATTTTCCTGTTATGTCTCATAGAAGATGATAAAGGTCTTTTTTTGAAAGATGTTTTCATCTTTTATTCTTTGAATCCTGGAAGATCATGGATTGCTCAAACTCTTGATAATAATTTAAGGTAACTGTGAGCTATGCTGGGAAAGATCCACTGTGTATGTTGGGTTGCTAATCAGGCCAGAACACTCAAGACGAGGATAAAAAGTGATCCTTTGCCTAGCACTGTTTTGGAACACAGTGTAGAAACTGAGTCATGGACTGATGTAGTACAAGTTAAAGGCATTCTTGGGGAAATCAAGGAGCGAATTTTCTTCTTGTAGTCTATTCCCCGGTGGACAGTGGTGACTGCACTTTGTTACAGTTTTAAGGAGAGGTCCATTGCTAAGCTAGTAAGTGCCATGTTGTGACTGCAACAAAAACCGGTAATTCTGACCTCTGTGTCCAAAAACTAATTCTTGAGTGGGGCAAATTTGAAGGATTTCAACTGAATTTCTGAATCTCTAGAGGCTAAGTTGAGGAAAAACCAGACCTGCTTGAAGGTGCCATTGAACATATTTTCCTATTTGTATCGTTTCAAAACTTCCATTTCACAGGGTGGTCTGACTTGTCCCATTATGGCAATGTACAAGCTAACAATGTGCTAAATCATTACACAACAGTGTTAGATGAAGAAAAAAGGAAGGGTAACTTACAAGTTACATTTAAGTGCCATTAAATCCACAGTGGTGCATTTGCATTGGGAAAGTTTTGAACCCCCAGGCAACCTGCCTTAGAGGTTATATTGTTATTGATGAGAGTATGTCCTCATTGTCTTATATCACTGTGGTGCTACAATGCCAGTTTTTCAGTTACTTTAATTAAACAATCCCCAAACACACAGATGCAACACAAACACATGCCATGATTTGGGCCATCCACATGTATTTGCATCATGTGTAGGTGCTTTTCAGCCCTATCTGCAGTGCTGTACTGGCTGGAAAGGGAACAAGACCTAGGCTATGTCTACCCTGGTGACAGCAAATTCACTGCCATCAGATCGATTTATCTGGGTTGATTGAGCGGTCAGTAAAGACACCCTCAGTCGATACAGAAGACAAACTAGTAAAACCACCCTCAGGTGGTGTAGCACTGCATTAACAGGAACACATTTCCTGTCGGCACAGCACAGTGAAGACGATGCGTAGAAGGGAAGTTATGAAGTCGAAAGGAGTTAGGCAAGCTACTCTGCGTAGCTTGTGTAACTCCTGTCGACTGCTGCTGAATTTTGCCAACAGTATAGACCAGTCCTTGATAATAGATGTAATCTCAGTGAGCATTCAGGAGCAGGCAACTCTAGTTTGTAGGGGGCAAGGTAAATGCTATTCCGTATGTTCAGGTCTAAATCTCAAATATCCCCAATCAGATTTCTACTTGAATTAGAAATAAAATACATATTCCCTGTGCTGGCAGGGATTCTCCAGCTTACACTGAAGTGAGTACAAATCTAAACTTATAAGGACAAGTGATAGACACTGAAAAAGGAGGAGGGGGCAGTGAAAACCTGGCTCATCAGTCAAAAACAAAGCAAGTGGACAGCAACAAGGTGACATGAAGCAATCACACTAACTACTATATTTCATCTTTACCTGTATGCAAAGCCACATTGGCACAGCTGCACTGTCTTGTCAGATAACTAACCTAAAATCCCAGTAGTCCAAGGACAAGCAGCATTTCTGTTTCTCAGCTTGCCTGTGTGAGACTTTGTGTATGGGGAGTAGAGCCCCATGCCTAGGACTCAGCAAGGGTGTATTTCAGGGTGTCTCAACTAATCTAGGCTTGGCTACTAATGATTGCCAGAGGATTGATGCATTTGGAGATCCATTCCTGTGTGCTTCTTGGTTATTATGCCACAATAATCTTCTCTCCCCATTCCTTCCTTTCTTGTTGACCTTCCATGAAGATGCATGCTCCTAGGCACTTTACAACATATCCTCTTCTGCATATGTTACGGAACTGGCCTGCTGGGTCAGACCAGCACTTGAGAGGGAGTGTAGAGACCAGGGCGATTATGGACTCATCAACTATGTTCCCACTCCTGGCTTCTTATAGTGTATGAGATTGCATCCCTGATTGTTTTTGGCTAATAGCTATTAATGGACCTATCCTTCATGAATTTCCAGTTCTTTTTGTGAATAGAGTTGTACTTTTGGCCATCACAATACCCTGTGTCTGAGTTCCACAGGTCAGTTGTGCATTATGTGGAAAAGTATTTTCTCTTGTTTATATTAAACCTGCTGTCTGTTAATTTTATCATGTAACCCTTGGTTTTTCTATTGTGGGAAAGGGGAAATAACACTTCTCTGTTCACTTTCCTCATACCGTTCATGATTTGTATAGACCTCTCTCATATCCTCCCTTAGTTGACTCTTCCTAATCTTTTTAGTCTCTTCTCGTATGGAAGCCATTTCATACCCTTTATTATCTTTGTCATCTTTCTATGTATCTTTTCCAGTTCCACTATATCCTTTTTGAGATAGGGCAACCAGAACTGGACATGGTATTCAAGGTGTAAATGTACCATGGGTTTATACAGTGAGAGTATGATATTCTCGGACTTATTTTCTTTCTCTTTCTGAATAGTTCCTAACATTCCTTTAGCATTTTTGACTGTTGCTGCACACTGAGCAGAAGTTTCAGGACCATGCTAACATCTTCCTTGAGTTGTAACAGCTCATTTAGAACCCATCATTGTATATGTATAGTTGGGATTTTTTTTCCCAATGTGCATTACTTTGGATTTATCAGTGCTGAATTTCATCTGCCATTTTGTTATCAGGAAAAGCATGAGGCGTGGGCCTGCTTCCTTCAGATGACAGAATGTGAGGAAGAAGAGGGGAATGTCCCTTATTTTGCTTAGACCAGTGTCAGAACTTTTTAATACAACAAGAAGCACCAAGGAAATTTGCTAGAAAAAATCTTTGTTCCTGTGAAGTTCAAGTTGAGAGCCTTTGGTAGGGATTGAACCCATCTGAGGCCTGAATAACACTGTTGTTAGGGAAAAGAAAAATGAAACTAGGGCATTCAGAAAGATGTAAAAGGACGTTTAACATGTAAACCTGTGGAAATTCAGTCATGGTACTGGCAGTAGTGTAACTGTCCTGAGGAATGCCCCAAGAACCTGAAACTTAGTCTACAATGTCCACCCCAACAAAAACCGTTCATCTCAGCAGTGAATGCAAGAGCTAGTATATAGAATTCTGGTTTGTGCCAAGCACTGCCAACTACCTTTTGGCTACGCAAAGTCTGAAGGAAAATGTTTTAGGCTATCCTATCCCCACTTCTCACTAAGGGCTCCAACCAGCCCAGTGTTGCATGCTATCATCGCCCTGTTGAGACAGGTGCTAGGAATTTGTTTTCCAGGCTGTCATCAGATATGATGTCACATCTAAAGCTCTCCTGATGGGTGGGTAAATGGGATTATGAGACCTGCACAGGAAGGGAAAAGGTTAGTGCTGTGACAAGGGATCCCAGAGTTGGAGATGCATGTATGAAACCATCTATGCGATACATGGTAAACCTTTGTGTCTAGTGTAATGAACCCAAAGGCTGGAGCACTCCGCCGTAGAAAAGGGGAGATGGGAAAGGGAAGAATGGTGTCTTACAGGGGCAGGGTTAAAAATTGTCCTGCCTTTCTCTTCTAGCTACCTTATTGAGAAAGGGGTATGTTACTTGGTCTTGTGTGAGGCCACCTTCCCCAAGAAGCTAGCCTTTGCCTATCTGGAGGATTTGTATTCCGAATTCGATGAACAACATGGAAAGAAGGTGCCGACGGTCTCCCGACCCTATTCCTTCATTGAGTTTGGTGAGATCCTTCCCCTTGAGACTCATTAAGAAAAATACCATTTGTTTGGCCACAGTAGTCTTTCCCCATTCAGGCCATGGAACTTGCTGCTTTAACAAGTTGTTGTGACAGCAAAGAAATCTGGCGTTCTCCATGAACCAGGAATGGCAGGGTGAGAATGGAGAAATGGCAGGAAAAATGGCAAATTTCCTACAATCCAACTTTCCATTTATGAATTTCTGTTTTTTTCTTGTTAGTATTTTTGTGCACTCTGCTCGCTGTCTTTGCAATGCTCTGCCACTGGGGTAGCGCACGAAAAGGTGGACAGCAAGGGATGCTTGTGTTCCCTTGGCCAGCCATGTTTTACTCTAGGCAGTGCTTCTCCTCTGATTGTCCTAAAGGGTGGGAAGCAAACCAGCAAACTTCCTCTCACTTGGGATCAAATGGACGATGTAGGGACTTCCAGAACAGCCCTAAGCTATAGTTTTATGGCAATGTCAAAGAGAAATGTTGTGGGATATGGATGTGAAGCATGGTGGAGCCAACATCCCTTAGGCATTGGGGAATTAGGCAGTGTGGCCTGTTTTAAGTGCAAAAGGCTCCAATCCTGTCAGCTGCTTTGTCCCTGGTGAAGGCAGCAGGATACAATGTGGGGAAGGGGGGTGTCGAATTGCTCTTGGGGTTTTCAGTCCTTTGGTCTGGGCCAGTGGTCTTCAACCTGGGTGATACCGCCTACTTGTGGGCATTTTGTGATTTTTGGTGGGCGCTACAAAAATGAAGGAAGGAGATAATGGCCATGCTCATCTGACTGTAATTTATAAAAATTAATAAGTTTGTATGAATAATGAATACATTTTGTTTGAATGAAATTTGTTTGATATCCTATTTCAAATGTCTGAGTTTAAAATTTAAATAAATTGAAAATGATAATTAACGATTAACAGTACAACAATGTAACAACAATTTAACGACAGTGGCAATTTATAAAAAGTAACAATTTATGTAGGTGGGTGGTAAACTTACTGCAAATGTGAAAATATTGAAAAACTGGGCACTGATCCAAAAAGGGTTGAAGACCACTGGTCTGGGCAATGGGGGGGGGGGGGGGGAGGGGTGTGGTGATAGGTGCAGTTGAGGAGAGGAAGAGAGGGAGGCTGGCTTGAGGGATGTTATTGAAACAGCAAGCTGGAAGCACTGGGAGGAAAAGGTTTCCATGTTGACAACCACCTCTTGTTCCAGACACTTACATCCAGAAAACCAAAAAGCTCTACATTGACAGCAGGGCAAGAAGGAACCTGGGCTCCATCAATACAGAGTTACAAGATGTGCAGAGAATCATGGTGGCCAACATTGAAGAAGTCTTACAGCGTGGAGAGGCGCTCTCAGGTACAGGAAGTTTAACATTTGAAATTCCTTCCCCTCCCTGAGGCAGGTGGACAAGAGATGGTTGAGGGAAGGACTCTGAGACTGGGTAGCCATTAAAGCCTCCCAAGTCAAGATTGCCCTCTCATGTATGTGTCTGGCTGATTGTTCATTTTCTTTATCTGATCTGCCTCATAAACCCCTTGGCAATTTGTAATCCTACCTTGGGATGGGCTTGGGGCCATTCTTGTCCTATGAAGACGAATGCCAGTGATAGGATCAAGGACAAAAGTAATGCATGCTAGTATTCAGGGACTTGGGGAGCTCATGCCCCTCTAATTGCTGTTGTCCGTTCTGTTTAACTCCCCAAACACGATTTAAGCTGAGTTGTGGTTTGACTATCAAGCTTAATGTAGGAATCATTTGGAACACCAGGGAGCAGTGTGCATGCATAGTAAATCAAAATCGGCTTGTTATTATTAATCATAAAACTAATCTGCTTCCGCTTACTCTTCCTTAACAGCTTTGGATTCTAAGGCCAACAACTTGTCCAGTTTGTCCAAGAAGTACCGTCAGGATGCAAAATATCTGAACATGCGTTCCACCTATGCCAAACTGGCAGCTGTAGCCGTGTTTTTTATCATGTTAATAGTCTATGTGAGGTTCTGGTGGCTGTGAGGTGTCGGCAGTCACTGAAGAGGACAGCCTGTAGCATGACAGGTGTTCGTGTGCAGGACACTTTGTTTACGGGGATGTGCATTAGAATCCACACAGGACTGTCACCTTTTAGGGGTGTCCTGAAAATGATAGGTTATACCTGAGTACTACGCCACTTAGGGAACCTTAATCATTGGCATAAAGTCTTGTTGGTGTACTAGAGGCTTTTCCTATGCGGCATTATACACTAGGCACTCTGTCAATATGGCTCCTAGTCTACTGAACTTCACAGTGTTGATTGATGTGTCCTGGAGCCGTTAATCAGTGAAGCTTATCTCAGCCAGGCGGTGCTGGCAGCAGTCACTTCTTCCTCCCTTTAAAGAGTAACTCTAGTGGGAAATGGACTCTAATGAACATTCCTTGTGTCAGCAGTGTTTGCTTTTCTAGAACTGGGTCTGTATTTGCTTTTTAAAACAAGACTCTCTTGTTTGAAGGCTGTATTGTAATGGCTTTCACCCTTGTCAAACTTAGCTATTCTTGGGTTTTCATTGGCCGACATCTTTGCTTGTTAAGTTTTCAGTTGCTTTAGGAATAAATGGTTATTAAATTATGCCTTAAAATTACATTATATCTAGTCTTAGATGAGACAGTGAAAGGCTATCACTGATTCCTACCAAATTATACTAGCTTGTAATTCTCCCTTTCCTGGCAGTCGTGGGTAAGAGCTTGTTTTAACGGGACTCAGAACAGTCTGTCAGTGTAATTTAAAAGGCACTGGCTCAGGCAGCGCAAACAGTTTCATCTGTTTTCCTGCCATCTATCTCCAGAAAGTTTGCGTTTTTCCTCAGATATGTATATCGCTATGATTAGCATTCCAGCACTCGAAAATTACCCCACAGCTGTGCGTGAGTGAGTGAGGGTGAGTGATGGTAAAGAAGAAGAAGAGCATTTCCATAAAGAAACCTTTCTGTTTCTAGTTTCTGTGAGGGTGATTATGAAGAATAACATTGAGTTTTGAAAGCCAATGTCCTATTCTCCCTGTGGTCACTTTCTCCCCCCTTTTTTTGGCAAGATCAAGCTAGCTGAAGAGATATTCATATTGTGAAGCTACAGCATTTAATTTCTTTGCTTATTTTCTCCCTAGCCAACATAAATAGTTCCATTATATGATTTCTTTTTTACTTTATTTTATTTTACTTTGGTCCAAGTGCTAGAAACTTCATCTCACCTGTTAGCCTTCAATTTTTAAATCAAAACTCTGTATAGGTATTTCCCACCTTTTCCACAGTAAGGTCTCTGTTTCTGTCATTAGCTAGAAGTAGACACTGTCACAGAACAGACATGGTGGAAGAAAAGATTCAAAGTTCCTCCTCACCTTCAGAAAACACTTAATCTCCTGCAAATTCGAAAGTATAAACTGTAACCACAGATTGTTTCCTGCAGTAAGGTAGGACATAGCCGCCTGATAGACTCCCCTCCTCTCTCCTCTCCTGTGGGCAGGCAAGTGGACAGCTTAGCTATCTGCATGCAGACCTGATCTGTCAGTTGGTCTCATCTTCTAATTTTTGCATGATGTCTCCATTTCTTTATGTTTAGAGCTGTACCTTTAAATTCTTAAAAGTCATGTCCCTAAGAGATGAATGTACAAGCAATGTACCGGTAGGTCTCTGTGTAACTTAGTTTTTGAAGGGTGAGCAGACACCACATCTAGATTCTGTAATGACATGTAGAGAGTAAACTCCTGCCATGAATGGCAACTCAGTGAGCAGTTGCCTGCTGCAGCCTCAGTCACAGTGAAATAAACACTTGCAAAAGTTCATTTCCTTTAGTGTGGCATTTCCTGTCCATACAATATTTTCATAAGACACCCTCTTCTCACAATCCAATTTGTTCTGGGGTAGGGTTGGGCAAAGGCCACTTGGTAAAATGCTGTATCAATGGAGTAGGCTAATCCCTAGGGTGAAATGTGCCTTTCACCTAGAACTAGTTTCGATTTTTCACCTGCAGGTGGGATAGAGTTTGTTAAATGCTCTTGCCACTAGCAGGAATGTTTCTAAGGTTATGTATTACAGGTGGGCCAAGGCCTGCCTGTGTGAGCGTAAACCAACATGGACAGTAATGTATGAAGCTGCAGCTATTCTGTGTAGCGGCTTACAGCTTAGGTGGGTGTCTGCCCTGGAAAGTTGTCTTAATTAGCATAGCAAGCTCATCAGTGCTATCTGCATTCTGTGGCTTTGAATTTGCTGCAAGATCCATCCCTTGCTACAGATCTGTACTCAGAATTTGGTTTCATTTTAAAAATCTTGCTCCTAACCATTTCCAAGGTACAGAAGATCTTAAAAACAGGATGCGTCTAGAGCACCCTCTAGTTTGACAGTCCCTCAGACAAGTGTCCTGCCTAGGAGTGGTCAATGCTGAATGCTTTAGAGAAAGTTCCAAGAAACTCTGAACTTCGCAGCTGTGGAATAATGGGGCAAAGTTTTAACTTCTATCTGATCCCTGACAGTTGTCAGTAAATTTATGCCCTGAAGCAGGGGTCCTCAAACTACGGCCCGCGGGCCAGATACAGCCCACCAAGGTCATTTACCCGGCCCCTGCCCCTGCTGCGGCCGCAGGCAGCGCTGCGTCCAGTTCCCCCAGGGCGGAACAGGCAGGCTCAGGGCCGGGGCATGTGCGCGCGCCTGCCTGCCTGCCCCATGCGGCCGGGGCAGGCTCCTGGGCTCCCACCTGCTGGCCGCCTCGACTTCCCGGCCTGGAGCCGACCCGGCCTGCTCCGCCGACAGCCTCGGCCTCCCAGCACGGAGCCAGGATCAGTCTCCATTGCCGGGGTCTGCTCTGCCTTCCCGGGACCGCGTTCGGGTCCCCGCCAGTGTTCCCTCTAAGCTATGCGGGTGCGCGGCTGCACAGCGGCCGTCACAACCCCCGCGCAGCACTGAGGGACCCCTGCGCAGGCCGGCAGCCCCCACCAGACCCCCGGGGCTGCGGCTTTGCTGTGGCAGACCCGACCTGAGCCCGGCCTCTGGGCTGGCCCTCCCCGCCTTCAGGGCGGAGCAGGCAGGCTCAGGGCTGGGGCATGTGCGCGCGCCTGCCTGCCTGCCCCATGCGGCCAGGGCAGCGGGGTGGCCGGGGTAGGCTCCCACCTGCCGGCCGCCTCGACTTCCC
>ML686139.1:929404-956261 GCA_007922175.1 Pelusios castaneus | reverse complement strand
CTCCTCCTTCCTTCTCTTTTTTCTTTCTCTTCCTTCTTTTTTAAAAAGCTTTTTAAAAAATTATTTTAAATAAAAACCTTTCTAAAAATTAAATTTCAATTCAAAATTCATTCAAATTAAATTAATTAAACACCATTAATTAATTCTATTTACAATCACTTTAACTTCAATTAATGCCTATAATTTCTGTCGTGTGAATTTGCACAAAAATTTTATTCAGAAAAAGTTTTGCACACAGCTTGAAAATTTTGCACACAAGCCACCAAACCTAGAGGGAACATTGGTTACTAGTTGCCTACACAACAGCAGGCTAAAATCGGTCAGTCCCACACCCTGGGCCTGGCCGGAGCCCCACAGCACCAACAAAAAGTGTGGATTCATTACTGCCTGCCACCCAGTACCCAGAAACACAGGCCAGCAGCAGACGTGATAGCTACGTGTTCATGTTTTTTTCAAACTATAGTACGGCCCCCCAACAGTCTGAGGGACCGTGAACTGGCCCCCTGTTTAAAAAGTTTGAGGACCCCTGCCCTGAAGCCTAAGAATTTATAGCTTTTCTATCTTTGTGATCCTGGTTAACTGAACTCTGCGTGTTCTCATTAAATGTTCCTGATCTTTATTTTTTAATCCTAAGATTTTGACTTCAATATCTAGTGCAATGCATGCTAATTGTATCCTGTTTTATTTTAAAAACACAATTATTTTTAAATGGGCTGCCTTCAACTTGATTGTATGTCTTTGTAAAAATGGGCTCCAAGTCTAACTCTGCCCTACTTACTGCTTTCAGTCCAAAACAGGCATTCTGGGAGTTGTAGGCCTCACATCAAGGAGTGCTGGAGGATGGCAGTATAGAAGCAGCTCCCTTGCTTCAGGGCAGGAGACAGCAAGCAGGGGGTGAAATCTGCAGTGTGTGTCTTAAGAGAAAACTAGAAGGCCTGGAGCGTTGTCTCTCTCCAGTCAAAGGAACCAGCCAGAGATGTTCACTTGGAATCATCACAGACCCCTCAGTAGCCAGAACTGGACCCTGACACCAGGTTTTCCTGAGGTACGCTGAGGAGGGGGTACAATTTGCGTAGAGATCCAGAGATGGAGACACCTCATGCCTGATCTGCACCTAAAATTTAGTTCAATTTAGCTACATCAATCAGGGCTGTAAAAAATGACATAGATGCAGCTAAGTCAAGGACCCACCAGAGGACACACTGTCTCCCCTGAAAGGGGAGAAGACAACAGCTCGCCAAGTTACCAGTGAGGAAAGTAAAAACAATGGCTGTGCTCTTCAGGTGAGACATTCCTTTTACCCACGATCCCCATGTTCTTTAGGAGACCCTCACTTACCTTCTCAGTGCCATTTGCCTTTTTCTCTCTCTTTCCTAGCTCTTAGTAGTTTCTTCTCTGCTAAGGCCACATCTACAGTGACGGTGGTGAAGTTGCTGCCGTCAGATCGTCTCTCAGTAAAGACATGCTAAGTCGATCCAGAAATTGACTCAGTAAAACCACCTCAATTTGCGCAGTGTAGTGAAGATAACACACTGAAGGGGAGTTAGAAAGTCAACAGGAGTTACACAAGCTACTCTGTGTAGTTTGTGTAACTCCTGTTGACTGCCGCTAAATTTTCCCGGCAGTGTAAACGAGCCTGACTAATTGCGGTCTTTTTTTGTTGGTGTCTGTGTCTCAAGGTGTGTTTACACTGCAATTAAAACACCCACAGCTGGCCTGTGGGATGGGGCTAAGTGGCTGTTTAACTGCAGTGTAAACTGACCCATCCCAGGCTTTTTGCTCTTTTCAAAATACCAAATTAAGATGAATTCAGTTTGTTATATTCTGTCCATTTCTCTCTTCTCCCACAGAGCCTGAGGAGATTCTGCCACTTAGTTTAAGAAAGGAGGCCATGCTTCTTTACAGGTTCAGTTTTATTCCATAAGAGGCTAACTGGCTAATTCCACTCCATCCCATATACTGCAGAATTGGCCAAATGAGGAGACTCTCACTTGGAGCTTATTTTAGGATGTCTCAATATGGGAAATATCATTTTTAGCAACATGTGGTTCCTTGGTCAAGCCTAATTGCCAGAGGAGATGTGTTCATTGGCCACCACGTGTCACTACAGTATCTGGGTCGACAGCTTCCCATGACCCACGTACAATTTATTCACGGAGGAACAATAGCAATGTGCTCATCCATTTAATAAACACCTGTAAGTGGTAAAGCCAGATAAAAATACTCCATTTCATAGGGGAACCTGTGACCCATTTCATCGTTCGCACAGAACATTGCCTGAACATTTGGCAAGTCAGGGTGACCCTCTAGTTGGTAAATTTCAGATGCAGTCATTGCAGATCAAACTGTTTTGCTGTCCTGTCTGTACAGCCTCTCCCCACTTTCTCTGGCAATGGGAGAATCAGGAGCCAGGGAGAAGCAGGTCAGGGGTTATTTTCTTTCCTAAACACACTGTCTCATTAGGCAGCCCCGAGATTGCACATGGCCCCGCTATAGTCAAACCAGAGCGTATGAAGCACGTTTCTCAATCTTTGCATGGAAGCAGCTGTGCATGCTAGAGGATGCCAGAATGAGCTGCTTTTCTCTCCTCCAAAATCCTCTGTGTGCTTCGTGCCTGGGGACTGTGCTACATGTGGCTTAGGGCGTGCTTGTTCTGCTTTCCTTATCTGCAGCATACCCAAAGCTCAGTGTTGTATGGAACCGTGGGGGTGGAAGGAGAGGTGCCTTCTCTGAGACCAAAAAGCACCCCTCTAATCTGACCTCCTATATAACACAGGCCACAGGACTTCCCCAGACAACTTTTTTTTGAACTAGAGCACATCTTTTAAAAAAATATGCCGTCTTGATTTTTAAATTCCCACTGATGGAGAATCCACCACAACCATTAGTAAATTCTTCTACTGGGTAATTCCAAAGGGGCGGAGATGTTCGTCCAGTTCAGCAAAACAAACAAGGAGTCTTGTGGCACTTTCAAAGACTAATGAATTTAGCTCACACAGTAAATACATTTGTTAGTCTTTAACAAGACTCCTCGTTTGTTCCACTGGGTAGTTCTCCTCACTAGTTAGAAGTTCAATTGCTTGTTTCCAGCAGGGGGCAGTGGAGTCACAGCATAGGATCCCAATTGTGCTTTCACATCACCGCAATTAGGAAGTCTCACTGTTACCCTATCTCTTGGGAAGGAAGTTGTTCTTGGCAGGGAGCAGATCACACTTAACGAGGGAATCTATGCAAGCTAAGAAGCTTCCACCTACTGTACAGTTTGTAAGTTTCTTTTACCAATATCCTAAACTGTAGACTCTTTTGTTAGATGAGCAAATGCTGCTCTTGTATCAGATCTTTTCTATCAGATCTTTTCTAACAGCTTGTGTTTGGCTGTATTAAGATGTATAATATTTGACTATGCCTAGTGTATCAGCTGACCCTGTATCAGCCACTTCCCCCCCTCCCCCCTTTTTTAGCACCCAGCCAATCTGACAACACACCAGCTTTATCAGCATTGACTTGGTTTGCTTTCTGATCACTGAAAAAATTAAATACTGGGCTAAGAATCAATGCCGGCAGGTCTACAATAGAAACACACCCATGTTTTCAGATCCACTATTTCTGTATACAGCATATAATCTTAGGGATTTTCCCGCAATACCTTCAGATGACAGAAAACCTCTAAAATAGATCTTGTCAGAAAAACAGTCCCCTAGTGAGTCTCTTCCTGCCTTATCACAGTATCACCTTTCCTGTCATGTGTTTCTCAGCTTAGTGCTTTTCTAATATTGATACTGAAGACACTGTGTTTTTTGCCTCTTGCACTAGCCTTCATTTCTCTGCCTTGGTTCCTTCCCACTGGATTCTTCCTTGTCTATTAACTCTTTGAGATTTTGAATATGATCAGAGTAGCATCAGTTTTTCTTCATCAGTGAAGCCAAGTGAAACACCTCTTCCAGTGCTGTCCCATAGATCTGGCAGGCCCTCTTTGATGTGTTGACCTCCCGAGAGTCCTGTATCATAGCACTTAGCACAAAATGCTCCACAAAAACAGTAGCAGCATTCTACTGTGAAGTAGTTAATCCCGCATCTGGTGCTCTTACTGTCCCCATCCATGCCAAAACCATCCTGTTAGTGATGGCCCCTGCCCATGACTTCCACCAACACCAGCTCAAGAGGATCAGAGCCTCCTCCATCCAGGACTTCTCCCATCCTTCAGCCACTGTCCATGTTGTCCTTTCCACTTCATCACTTTGTAAATTTAGGTCAAGCTAGATGCTGCTCCACCCACCCACAGCCCTCCTATGAAGTTGCCATCTTTGCTTGTCATGTTGAAACAGAAGCAGAGGGTGGTCTGCATTTGCTGTTATATACCTTCTTTGCAAAGCTGTACAGGCTGAGGTTTTTGGTCTGACAGCTGCTCTCACTGAAACAGGAAAGAACTGAACCGAAAGCAAAGATGAGGAAGTGGAAGCTCATGCCAACCACAAAAGTCACTGTGTCCCCTCATCCCCCCAAGTTGCATGCCCCATTTAGAGGAGCTGTGACAGTAGAGTGATGTGGTGTGGCTTATTAGTGTATCAGCAGAAGCTGTTGCTCCTCAGCCATTTCAAAGATTTGTCCTGCAGTTGCAGTGCATCGATGGGTCACAAACCTCATCAGCCCTATTATGTATGGTAAGAAATATCACTATCTGCCATTAGAACAGACCTCTAAACCAGCTACTGTTCTGGAACCTCACTCTCTGCTCCTTCCTGAGTGCCAATTGCTTCCAACCCAGCAATCAAATCATCTAGCTTCTCCTTTGCTGTCATGCAACTGTGCCCTCGCATTACAGAACCTGCAGTGCACTGAGTGCTGTAAGCGGGGAGGAGTAAAAAGAAGTTAGCTGAACGTCTGCCAGGCTGGGCCGACTGCGTGAACTAGGACAGTGAATAATGCAATCATAGCAGCCCCCTTTTGAGTATGTGTTTGAAGCGGCTGCAGAATTTAGGCCCAGATTCCCCCAAAGAGCTGTTTCGGCCTTGTCTTGTAGGCTTTGGGCATTGGAGCCAGAGAATCTTATGCACAGCTGTGTCTCTTGAGTGTTTTCTGAAGGACAGAATTGGTAAGTGTCCATCTGTAGCCTCTGTCAGGCACAAGGAAAAGCAAGAGCAAAGGTGTCCCAGAGTTTAGGAATGGAAAGGACCATTCGTTCATCTCATATGACCTGCATGTAACACAGGCAAGAGAATTCCACTCAATACCCCTCCCAGAGCCCAAAAACTTCAGTTAAACCAAAGCGTTTAAGTCCACGGATAAACTGTTATGGCCACAGGCAGAGAACAGGAGACAAAGCTGCTTCAATACCTGAGGCCCCTGCCACCGCAAGGAATTGATTAAGTGGGCTATGCCCAGCTCCCATGGGGGTCTGCAACAATGACTCTGAGAGCCGCATGCAGCTCCCTTACTTCCCCCTTGTGGCTCCCTGGCAAGCCCCTCCAGTGGGGGTCAGCAACACAACTATTGCCATGCGGCTCTGGGGCGCCCGGCCAGCTCCAGCATCAGGGCTGGCTCTTGGCCAGCCCTGGCCGCCCAGTTTTGGGTCGCTGGGGCTGCCCCCACCCTCCCACTGCATGAGCACGAGGCAGCCAAGCGGAAGTGCCATGGACCCTAGCGCTCAAGGGGGGGTGGAGCATGGCCGCCCTCCCTCCACTCCACTGGCAGGGCAGAGCAGCGCTCCCTGCCTCCTCCCAGCTGGCTGCTCCTCCCCAGGGGAAGGAGAGCGGCCAGCGTGGAGTGCAGCTTGTGGGGGCGGGGCCCTGGAGCAGCCCGCTTCGAAGAGTTCAGAGCACTTGCCCACAGCCACCCCAGGGCTGAACGGGCCTGATCCAGGGCTTGGGGGCGAGGCGACCTATGTTCAGCCCTGGTGCGGCTGGGGGCAAAGTGGCTTGAACTTTTAGGAGCGGGCCGCTCCAGGGCCCCGCCCCCGCAAACCACAGCTCCACACCGGCCGCTCTCCTCTCCCTGGGGAGGCACAGCCGGCTGGGGGTAGGTGGGGAGCGCTGTTCTGCCCCGCCAGCGGACGGAGGGCGGGTGGGCAGTGCAGCCTCTGGTCCCAGCAGCCCATGCTCTGCCCCTTCTCTTCCCTGTGCCCCACGAGCGCTAGGGTCTGCAGCGCTAGGGTCTGCAGCGCTAGGGTCTGCAGTTTGGCTGCCTCGTGCGCATGCGGTGGGAGCCTGGGGGCAGCTCCAGCAACCTGAAACTGGGCCGTCAGGGTGGACCAGGCGCCCCACTGAAGCCTGGCGTCCCTGGAGCTGCATGGCAGCCGGGGGTAGGCGGTGCAGCTGGGATCAGAAGCCACGCCACCCTCCCTCCCCTCCACTGCGGACCCAGAGCAGCGCTCCCCACGCTCCCTGGCCATCCGCCCCTCCCCAGGGGGCAGAGAATGGCTGGTGCTGGACTGCTTCTTTTGGGAGTGGGGCCCTGAAGCAGCCCATTTTGTGGAGTTCGGGCTGCTTCGCCCCTGCCCCCCAGCACTGAACAGGCCCACTCCAGGGCCTTGGGGCAAGGCGGCCTGTGTTCTGCGTTTGGGGGGAAGGGGGCTGAGGGTGAAGCAGTTGAGCTCCCTGGAATGGGTTTGGGGCTGACTCTCCGCTGGCAGGTGCCCCGGGTGCGACTCCCAGTCCCCAGGGAGGCGATCGGGGTCCTTGGGGGGTGGAGTGGGCCGGTCTGCCGCCACGCTCCCCTCCAGCATGGGGGGGGCCCCGTCTAGGCCGATTGGCTCTGGGCCCGACTCCCCCCAAGGGATGGCCCTGCTTGGCCGAGGCTGTCTGGAACCCTGGGGGCTGTCACATTTGCCTCCCCCCTTGCCTCATGCCCCCCCACCCTCTGCATCCCTCTTCTGCACAGAGCAGAAAGGGTCCCAGCCACTGGGACCCTTCCTGCCCTGTGTGTGGGTAGGGGAAGGGGGGGCTGCACAGGGCAGGTGGGGGGAGGTAAATGTGTGTTGGCCCCCGGGCTCCAGATAGCCTCAGTCTGCCATTAGTGGGGAGGGAGTACCATCCTTGGGCTGGGTGGGGGCACTGGGAGGACCAGCTGCAGGGGGGAGGGACCGCTGGGCTCCAGAAGGGCCAGCTGGGCAGGGGGAGAGGGGATTCAGCTATTCTGGGGGTGGGGAGGGGCACAACTGTATGTGGCTCATAAGAACATAAGAAAGGCCGTACTGGGTCAGACCAGAGGTCCATCCAGCCCAGTATCTGTCTACCGACAGTGCCCAGTGCCAGGTGCCCCAGAGGGAGTGAACCTAACAGGCAATGATCAAGTGATCACTCTCCTGCCATCCGTCTCCATCCTCTGATAAACAGAGGCTAGGGACACCATTCTTAACCCCTTTCTGGCTAATAGCCATTATGGACTTAGCCACCATGAACTTATCCAGTTCCCTTTTAAATATTGTTATAGTCCCAGCCTTCACAACCTCCTCAGGTAAGGAGTTCCACAAGTTGACTGTGCGTTGTGTGAAGAAGAACTTCCTTTTATTTGTTTTGAACCTGCTACCTATCAGTTTCATTTGGTGACCCCTGGTTCTTGTATTATGGGAGTAAGTAAACAACTTTTCCTTGTCCACTTTTTCCACATCAGTCATAATTTTATATACTTCTATCATGTCCCCCCTCAGTCTCCTCTTTTCCAAGCTGAAGAGGCCTAGCCTTTTTAATCGTTCCTCATACAAGACACTCTCCAAACCCCTAATCATTTTAGTTGCCCTTTTCTGAACCTTTTCTAGTGCTAGAATATCTTTTTTGAGATGAGGAGACCACATCTGTACACAGTATTCGAGATGTGGGCGTACCATGGATTTATATAAGGGCAATAATACATTTGCAGTCTTATTTTCAATCCCCTTTTTAATGATTCCTAACATCCTGTTTGCTTTTTTGATCGCCTCCGCACACTGTATGGACATCTTCAGAGAACTATCCACAATGACTCCAAGATCTTTTTCTTGACTCGTTGTAGCCAAATTAGCCCCCATCATATTATAGGTATAGTTGGGGTTATTTTTTCCAATGTGCATTACTTTACACTTATCCACATTAAATTTCATTTGCCATTTGGTTGCCCAATCACTTAGTTTTGTGAGATCTTTTTGAAGTTCTTCACAGTCTGCTTTGGTCTTGACTATCTTGAGTAGTTTAGTATCATCTGCAAACTTAGCCACCTCACTGTTTACCCCTTTCTCCAGATCATTTATGAATAAATTGAATAGGACTGGTCCTAGGACCGACCCTTGGGGAACACCACTAGCTACCCTTTTCCAATCTGAGAATTTACCATTTATTCCTACCCTTTGTTCCCTGTCTTTTAACCAGTTCTCAATCCATGAAAGGACCTTCCCTTTTATCCCATGACAACTCTTGGAATACTTGGTTACTGGGGGGTGGGCGGGAGGTTGCTGACCCTAGCTGGTGATCTGTGCTGTAGAGGAAGGTGGAAAATCCCTAAATCCCTTCCAATGTGACCTTGGGAGAAATTCCTGCCAGATCTTTGGGCAGAAGTGGAGAGAATAGGGAGGGTGTTTGCTGTAGCGTTGGTCGGTGGCTGCCAGAAGTGTGTGCTGTGTATTTTTCAGCTCGATGCAGTATTGCTGGAATGTAAGGTAGGTACCCTTCCCTTGTGTCTGGCAGCCGGCTCATGCAGGCTGCCAAACAGACTGTGGGTGGGAGCATCCCAGGGTGTGCATCCTTGTTCCTGGTAGAGTCCTCGGGCTGTAGAGAGCAAGCTAGCAGTCCAGGGGCATAGCTGGCCTCTGATTTCTGGGAGGGGCCCCAGAGAGTGGAGGGTGAGGGAGGGGCACAGTGCCCAGAAACGGTACAAACTTTGCTGCTGCAGGGCCGGCCAGCAACCGGTGGCCATGACTGCAAGTGGTACAGAGGCAGGAGTGCTGGTGCCTCTGCTCGCAGCCACAGCCACTGGCTACTGGGAGACCTCGCGGTGGTGAAATTCACGCTGCTGCCTGGCACTAAGGTGAGCCCCGACCCACCCATGGCTATGCCCTTGCAGCATTCGCTGTGTCTTGCTGCTACCTGGCTCACAGCTCCTGCTGAGACAAGTGGGGCAGGATGGTGGGGGATACAGATTCATTTCTGATGGAGGGGGGAAGTTTGTCCCATTTGGATGCTGCTTCCCTCCACCCACCCTCCATGTGGCACCAAAAGAGGCTGCTTCAGTGCCTCTTGTGGGCTGGTCCTGTAGCCATGTTCCTGATGGAGGCAGCTATGGGGCCTCACAGCCCCTGTTGCTACTATGATCTGCAGCAAAAGTAGCAGCATAGATGCTATGGTTTGGGGGTGAGGGATATGAAGGGCAGAGGGCAGTCGGAGAGAGACAGAAGGGAGGTGTGTAGGCCCAAGAAAGCTGAGGGCCTTGTACCATATAGACTAACTGGGGTTACTTCAGGACAATTAGGGGCCGCTGTGGGCAATTAAGACCCAGCCAGGTGCCTGATAAAAATCTCCCTGCTCCAGATATAGAGGCACAAGCCAGAGAAGAAGGGCAGTGCTGTGCAGAGCGGAGGACTTTTTGAGGAAGATACCGGGCCCAGAAGGGGAAGTACAAGCAGAATGGGGGTACTCCCCAGGAACAGAGGCCTGAAGAAAGAACCCCTGCCCAAGCAAGAGGGGGGCGGGAGACAAGGAACTGAAAGGGCAGAGGGAGGAAAACAGCTCGGGAGAGAGCTGTGGACTCAGATGCTGTTATAGCTGCAACTCATAGGGCCCCTGGTCTGGGACCTGGAGTAGAGGGCGGGTCCAGGTTCTTACCCCGCCTCCTCTTTCCCGTGGGACCACGCCAAAGGAACCATCCAGTACAGCAAGGCTGAGCTAACTGTAGGCCCACCTACAAGAGGTAGAAGCGTGAGACCCACTAGGGCAGTAGTTCTCAACCTTTTGTGGGTCGCGACACACTTGGCAATGTATCACAACCTTACAGTACACACCAGTCTCCCCACCCCCCAGGCCAAATCCAGCCGTCTCTCTGGCTGTGTGACACACCACTATGTGGCAACACAGTAATGTGTCCTGACACAGAGGTTGAGAACGGCTGCGTTAGGGTGAAGCTGGCAGTCTGTCAGAGGTGGCGGCTTGGACTAGTCCCAGTGAGCTGGGGGGGCTTAAGAGCCTGAGCTGCACCAGCCATGCTGATATTTTCAGTGCGTAGCTCGTGGTCCACTCTTGCTAGTCTCTGCCTGGGCTCTGAGGCAGCATAGATGTTCCCTTGGTGGCCCTCATTTGATTCTGGCAGAGGGAGAGAGACAAGAGGGAGCTAACTTACACACATCTTCAAAGGTACAGAGGAGCAGCTGCTCACATCCAGCTAAATGAGTTAAGTGGGAACCAATAGCAAATGGGGAAGGGGCCCAGCCACTCTGGGGCTAGGCTACATGATGGCAGCTGGAGTTTGTGCTAGGCTGGGCTTGGAAGGGAAGAGAGGGAACTCTGCCGGCTTGGGGAACCAGCCCCAGCCACAGCTATGCTCTCAGCAGGTAGCCGTGGAGGGTAAATCCATCCCTCCAGCCTTGGCGGCGGCACAGCTTTGCTGAGCAGAGCGGCCCTGTTTGGTACCACTCCCCGTGAGACATCTTACACAGACCTAACATGTCAGTCTCCAAATGACCTTCGCCTCAGCTCAAAGACCACTCATCCTGCCCCAAGCGATGGCAGGGGCTGGAGAAGGGGCCGCACAGAACTTGGGAGTAGTGGCTGGGTGCTGGAGGGTGTCAGGGAGGGGAAGCTGAAGGCAAACCTGGGAACTGGCTGCAGGTGTTTGGGAGGCACTGGGTGCTAGTGGAAGCCGAGGACCTTGTAACAGCCGTCAAGGGGAGCTGGGGGACTGGTTGGAATAAAGATGGGAGAAGCTGGACTGCTTGGTTGCTCTAGCTCGTTCCCAGCTGTGATGCAACACCTACTGAGTTCTGGGAAATGGCTTCTAATGGGCCCCACCCACAGCCTAAGGGGAGGAGCTACTGAACCCATGGCTCAAGTAATTAAAGGGTCCACTAATGAGAAAACAAGGACAGGAGTGAGGGGGTTACAGGTTCAAAATCAGGGATCCAGAAGTGGACAAGAATCAGAGAAGCCTGAACAGCTCCCACTGCTCCTCAAAGGTGTCTAGGGAGCCAGCAGACATGGCTCAGGAACTCTGCCCAGGTATGAGAACCAAGGGGGGAGTGAAAATGGGCCCCACAGTCCCAGAGCACCTCCTCCAGCATCCTCCTGGTTTCATAGATGGCCACCTTAGCCAGCACCAAGAGGAGGTTGAAGAAGAGATCTCTTGATGGGTTTGTATAAATCAGGAGAAAGTGCAGCCAGAACCAGAGATGGTTCTGGAGGAGCCAGAAGAAGGGCTTCAGCCTGGTGCACTCCAGATAGATGTATGCTTAGGATCTTCCTCGTGTCACAGGAGAGGCAGGTATTAGGGAGAGAGCTGAACCATGCTAGGTAGCATGAAGGAGCCACCCACTAACAGCCCCAATCAGCTGTGGGACCAAGGTGAGGTAAAGGCTGGCCCACCAGGGTTCCTCATGTTCCATGTGGTAAAAGGTCCCGTCAGGGCAGGACACAAGGATGAGGAAATGAAAGGCATGGAGCATGGACAGATGTGTCTACCAGCAAGTGAGCTGTACCCTCAACCTTCCTCAGTAAAGGAAAAAAAACCCAGGACCTCTGTCAATCTGCCCAGGGAGAAAATTCCTTCCTGACCCCAAATATGGCAATCACTTACATTCTGAGCATGTGGGTGAGATTCACCAGCCAGATACCTGGAGAGAATTCTCTGTAGTAACTCAGAACCCTCCCCATCAAATGTCCCATCACAGGTCATTGGGCATATTTACCACTAGTAGACAAAAATCAGTTAATTGTTAAACACGGCTGTCCCATCATTTCATCCCCTCCATAAACTTATAAAGCTCAGTCTGGAAGCCTGCTAGGTATCTTGCCCTCATTGGTCCCCTTAAAAGGCTGTTCCAAAACTTCACTCTGATGGATAGAAGCCTGCATCTAATTTCAAGTCTAAACTTCCTGATGGCCAGTTTATATCCCTTTGTTCTTGTGTCTACATTGATGCTGAACTTAAATAATTCCTCTCCATCCCAAGTATATATCCCTCTGATGTATTTATACAGAGCAATCATCTCTCCCCTCAACTTTCTTTTGGTTAGGCTAAACAAGCCAATGTCTTTGAGTCTCCTCTCATAAGGCAGGTTTTCCATTCCTCGGATCATCCTACTAGCCCTTCCCTGCACCTGTTCCAATTTGAATTCATCTTTCTTAAACAGGGGAGACCAGAACTGCACACAATATTCCAGATGAGGTCTCACCTGCTCCTTGTATAACACTACTAACACCTCCCTATCTCTACTGGAAGTACCTCATCTGATGCATCCCAGAACCACATTAGCGTTCTTCGCAGCCACATCACATTGGCGACTCATACTCATCCTGTGATCAATTAATACATCCAGGTCCTCCTCCTCATCTGTCACTTCCAATTGATGCATCCCCAGCTAATAGCAAAAGTTCTTATTAGTCCCTAAATGCATGATCTTGCACTTTCCACTATTTCATTTTATTTCTGTTACTCCAGCTTACAAGATCATCCCGATCCTTCTTTGTATTAGCAGCACCTCCAAACTTTGAGGGGACCAAGGTGGGGGTGGGTAGCAGCGGCTCCACCAGGAGATCTACCTGCTCATAACCAACATACACCTGGTTACTGAGACCAGCTTCCAGGTCCGGAGAAGTTCCTGGCAGAAGACTGGCAACTGAGAAGATGGTGCAGACAACTTCTTGGATGAAGATAAGAGCTGCTAGTCATATTGAAGCCCTTAGGTGGCAGAGCCAACATATTCCATGACATTCATACAGCTCAGCTAATACTCAGTCAGGAAGGAGAGAGAAAGGTGGGAGTGTCACAGAGGTCTGCAACATGTGACAACCCTGCCTGGTGAGGCAAATTAGGACAGTTAAAGCTGTGAAATTCATGCATGTACCTGAAAGTGCATTAAACCCCGGTCTGAGTGCTTTCATTCCAAAGCAGCATAGTCCTTCTCAAAGGAGGATTAAGCTACAACCGGCTAAATCCACTTTACATGTGAGCAAGAGCACCTGGACAAGGGTTTGATACACATCACAGCTTTTTTTAATTAATTGCAGCTTTCCTGAGTGTCCTGCTGCGGACAAGCTTTGAGCAGCATTGTACCAAGTATACCATTTCCTAACTAAGCACTCGGCCCTTTTACACTGCTAGTGAGTTTCCCTATGGTGTGCAGAAAGTCACCCTGTCTGTATGTTCTAGCCCTCTGTACGTCTGTCTGTTCATCTGCATAGTGGATATAAGGACAATGTTTTGCCCTTGCATGTTTGTCTTGACTTGAATGGTAGCTGGTTCAAGCCCTTGCTCACCTTATTGTGCGAGATGTGTGTGCTTGACTTTTCAAACACTCGTTACTTTATCAAACAGAAACCAATTTTCTCAGACCAAGGCTAAGATGACCACTCCCATGCCCAATCACTCCTTGCAGACTTCAGCCATTTGCCAACGCTGTGGGGTTTTTAAATCAGAAATCTTTGTTTTCACAACAGAGAATGCAAATATCCACGTCATCCACCCACTCAAAAAATGGCTGCTCAAAGTTTCTAAAAAATTCATCCACTATGCTGTGGACTTTGCACCTAACATTTTCCATCCCAGGATCCCAGAGTGCTTTACAAGTATTAAACAGGTGGGTTTTTTAATTGTGTTTCCTGACGCATTCTTATTGGGCCTTTGCTTTTCCCCATTTAGTACAGTAGAATTCCAATAGTGGTGAGGAGTATTTAGCACAGAGCTGAATAATCCAAACACCATCACATGACTGATGGGATAATCTCAGAATATGAATAACTGGATTAGTGCACAGGCCTAGATCTTGGTTTCTGAGGCTCATTTAATCCTTTTACTGGGAACTTAAAGAGGCCAACTCTGATGGGGGGAAGAAATGAGCACCCTCCAGGGCTGAGGGAGGGGAAAGCGAACTTTGAAATACAAGTCATTCATGCTATTTCTCAATTTAAATATTCTACCCCAGCGCTTATTTCTCAGTCTGCAGATGAGCCTATTTCCATATAAGCAATGCCATGAGCACAGCATTTCTCATGGCTGGTTTGACTGGACAGCACCAAGAATGGGGAAGGAAAGGCGCAGTATGATTGTTAGCGCTTGCTGAGTTTGAAATAATTGACCCAATTGCCTCTGGCCTCAAGAATGGGGTTGAGGGGTCGGCTGGGCACGCTCCTTGGTTGAAGCAGGAATGAAATTGCTGGGGAGTTTGTTTCAGTTACTACTTTTTTCAAAAGCCACAACATATTTCTGAAAACTCAACTTCCCCATTTGGCTGGTAAAATGGTGCATATTGCAACTGCATTGGCTTGTGGGATGAGGGAGTGGGATGACTTGCCCTTCACCCCACTGCGGAGGGCAGGGAAGCTGAGCAGCGCTGAAACTTGAGCTTGGTTTGGAGGGACTTGTTTTGATGTTGAAAGTTTTTTTTTCTTCTTTGGGGCTTTTCACTGTTTACTGTGAACATTTTTTGTACTAGCCCTGCCGTGACCTTTCAGAAATGAGGATGTCTATTTTCTGCAGCTTGAAATGAAGATTCGTCAAATGACAGGGCGTACGACTTCTGTGGCTGGAGGTTGGCAGCAGGCAAGCAGCAGCTGACTTCAGAGAAACAAAGATTCACTACCACATTAGCCCTGCTGAAATCCCATCACTCTGGCTGCAACACAGCAAGCTGTTCCAGCAAAAGAGAAACCCTGCATTGAGCAATAGCCAGAAGAATTTCTGTTATTCACTGAGGGCCAGGGGAGCCATCGTACACTCTGTGGTGCTTTGGAGTTGTGCCCTAATGGAAAGAGGTTAACCCTCATCACTGTCACCTTTAGCCTCCCTAAACTCAATTCTGACCACCTGAAATGAGAAGCCTCATTTGTGTCAGACCTCATGGTGTGAGACACCACAGTTTGTGCCCCTTTCACAGAGAATCCTGGGTAGCGTCAGCTTGACTCCTCTAGTGGAAGTAAGGTTGTTATTTCTGTGACAGGCTGCTCCCTAAATCTGGGCTGGTGTGTCTCTGCAACCCCTGCCAAACTCCACTCCTCAACCCTGATTAACCCTCCCCCCCCTTGCCAGGTGACCACTCACTCCTGAGTCAGTCCACACCAGCCTTCTGCATGTGATCGATCCCAGGCAGTGTGGGTGCACCCACTAATCGCCTATGGGGAGGTCCCCAAGTGAGCACCCACAGCCCCAGTTACCACCATGGGAGCCACTGTCTTACAGGGATGGGGACCCACTCCCAATCACCCTAGTCTCAAATCCGTCCATTTAACACTGAAATGGATCATGCCCAGACTTTTGCATTCACACCCTTTAAAGACCACACAGCTTTAAATAGAACAAAATACTAGTTTATTGATCAGAGTATGATTTTAAGTGAGAAAATGGCTAATCAAGGCAGAATCATAATATAAATGAGTCAGGAGTGACCAAAGAGAAATAAAAGGCATAAAAACACATACTAACCTAATATCTCTATCTAAACTGACCTCATAGTCCAAGTTTATGCACAAGGTGTTCCGCTGTTTGGTATTTTACAGCCATTCTCTGCTTATTACAAGGTAAGGCCCAGATCTTACTTGAAATTGGAGAATGTTGCAAGATGGATTCTTCAAGGCAAAAGCCTGCAGCGTCTCCCTCAAACCATCTGTGTCTTTGTTTTTCAAACTCCTGACAGTCCCTCCCCTCTGTGCTGCTGTGTAAGTCCCTTTGTCTCACCTAAGCTAGGCAGATCAATTTACATTGCCTTTGTCATGGAACTCTGAGTCCTACCTCCAGGATGTAGCCCTGGTAGTCTGAAGAACTCTGTAACATGCTTCACATCCGTACACACATGTTGCTGTAGAAAACAGGGTACTGTGGTAATTATGTAGAAAATGACTGTTTACAAAGGACCTGGTATGGCATATTTGGCAACAAATCACACAATTACATTGCAAAACTGAATAGAAAAGTTACATAGATCATGCCCTAGAGGTCCATGGATGTGCATCCTGTGACATTCTCCAGACTGTTCTGCAGGCCATTCCCATACAGTTTGTGGCTCAAGTGGTCTAAATATAAACAGAATTTAGTCAAAGGTATGAATAGTATCTCTAGTTTTATTTGAATAGAGCTAAATTAGGTTGGGGCATCTCTCTTGTCAGTCTCTTCCTTCTACACAGTTATTCTTTCCATTCCCCTACCACCCTCAAGACTTTATGGTCCAATGTGCTTGATGGCAAAGGCTTGAGAGAAATAATTCCCCTACCAGGCATGTGGAATGAGATTCAGTGATATGAAGTGCCTCACTGGAGGCAGGGGTTGCTTAATAGTTTCTAGTCTCTCTGCTTTAGTGGTTGTCAAGACTGTAATTACTGCTCCCTCTAGCTTGTGCCTCCATAGCCAGTCTCCTCAAGATCTAGCATTCCAAATGACAGGCTATGCCTTTGCTGGGAGGCATTGAAAGAGTTAACACTGGAATTCTCAGTCTATCCAGAAATAATACTAAGGCTGCTGTGGCATCTGTGATTGGCATCAATAAAACACTTAGGCTATGTCTACACTTATAAGTTTAGGTCGACTTTTAAGTCGACTTAGCATGTCTACACCTAAATTTTAAATCGACTTAGGGGGGACCTTACAAAGTTGACCTAGAGCATCCACACTGGATGCCTAGGTTGACTTGTAGGGGCTAGGGGGACCTTGGGCAGGTCCACGGTGGCAGGGGGGGCACCCCTTGCCAAGTGCCAGGTGGCTCAGCCTTTGCCCCATTGTACCTGGGTACAATGGGGCAAAGGGGGACAGGGACCCTGGCAGGGCATAGGTGCAGAGTGGGCAGGGCTCTACCCTGCCCTGCCCTTTGGGAGGGCATGCCAGGCTCTCCCTGTGCCACCCCCCTGGCAGGGAGGGCAGTGGGGGAGTCCTGGAGAACCCTAACTTGACTTTATGTCGACTTCGGGCTACTCCAGGTCTACACTGGCTTAAGTCGACTTTAGAAAGTCGACTTAAGCCTAAAGTCGAATTAAAAGGAGGTTTAATAAAGTCGACTTAATTTTCATTGTCGACTTTATTTTCCTTAAGTCAACTTAATTTAGAAGTGTAGACGCACCCTTAGGTTGGACCTAACCACATGTGCCTGTTTGTGCTCACTGCTTCATCCAAAGGAGGTTCTGCTCTGCTGCTCAATAGTCCATGACTGGAGGTATTAGAGCCAGACCAGCTCGGTTTATTAAGCATCTGATTCCATGTTTCATTAATAGGTTCCTCTTACTAAATGTTCTGTTTTCTCAAATGTACACTTGATCTGGAGTATCATTCTCCAAACTCTTACTTTGGGGCTCTAAATTTACACTTTTAGTCCCACCCCGCAGGGAGGCTAAGAACAAAATCCATGAATGTGTGAGGTAGATGAGCAGGAGGAAAGTCAGCGCATGTTCAAATGGGGCACATCGCTTTTCCTGTGTGGAATGCCCACTGTGAGGAAAGCTAAAAGCCAAAATGTCATTTCTTTTCAATAAGAGAGTATATCCCTGACTAGGTGCTAAATTAGCTTCCACGCATGGCCAGCTATTCCCAACCCCTGATCACTCCCACCCAGCAGAGGGGGTCAGCAGGCACATGAAGAGAACTACAGGGTCTGTGTCCTACAGCTTCACTTTTACATTAATTACAAATGAGCATTGTCCCCTCTGTATTGGACGAGTAGGTTATTTGCAAGGGAGGATACAAATCCCACAGGAGCAGCTAAAATCATTTGTGCCAAGACCTTTGACTCAGGCAAAATTCCCCTGGGTTCTCTTCACTGCCAGGGTCTCAGTGCTGGAGGGACCCAAGGACATATCTTCTGGCTGAGGTGGAGCACTCAAACTCCAGGCCCAATTGGAAAATGAAGAGGCCTCACTTCTGCATTCTTCTGGCTTGAAGCAGGCAGGTTAGATGAAGGAAAGCTGTGAGTGGGCTCTGGAAGTGAGGGGCGGTGCTGTGAAAGAAAGAGGAAGCAACACCAAAACAAATCTGGGAGCCCAGAGCTGCAACTGGCTCCTTCTGTGCAACAGGGCAAGCCCCTCACTGCAGATGGATTTGAGGGGGGTTTCCTCAAATCTGGGGCAAGGGTGGGAGTTTCAGGTCCAAGGCTGGCCTGGGCGCCATCTGTGAAGGGCTGTCAGAACACTTTGAGGCATGCAGATGCAAGTATCTGTTCTTCTCTGAAGCCACGCTGCTTCTGAAGAGGCATTGCCCTTTCAGTGCTTAACCAAGAAGTGTCTCTGGGTGCGTCTACACTTGTACATTAAGTCGACTTAAGCTTGCTTAAGTCGACTTAATTTACTCTGCGTCTACACTACACTTTCCTTAAGTCGACTTAAGCAGCTGCTTAAGTCGACTTAAGGAAAAATTAAGTCGACTTTATAAAACCTCGTTTTAAGTTGACTTGCTGCTTAAGTCGACTTTAGAAAGTCGACTTAAGCCAGTGTAGACATGGAGTACCCCTAAGTCGACCTTAAGTCGACTTAGGGGGCTCCAGGGCTTCCCCACTGCCCTCCCAGCCACTGCCTGGCGTGCCCCCCCAAAGGGCAGGCCAGAGCCCTGCCCACCCTGCCCCTATGCCCTGCCAGGGTCCCTGTCTCCCTTTGCCCCATTGTACCAAGGTACAATGGGGCAAAGGCTGAGCCCCCTGGCACTTGGCAAGGGGTGCCCCCCCTGCCACCATGGACCTGTCCCAGGTCCACCTAGCCCCTAGAAGTCAACCTAGGCATCCAGTGTGGACGCTCTAGGTCGATTTTGTAGGGTCCCCTCTAAGTCGACTTAAAATTTAAAAGTGTGGACATGCTAAGTCGACTTAAATTAACAAGTGTAGACATAGCCTCTCCGTCTAGCAAAGTGGGATTTTATCCCATGAAAGCTCATGTGATAAATAAATTCATTAGTCTTTAAAAGTGCCACATGACTTCTTGTTTGTTTCTCTGTCCAAAGACAGCGTGTCTCCTCAAAACGCAAACGTTCTTGTGCAATGCTGCTCCCTTTCCCCAGGGAAAATGCTGCCAGGGGCAGAGGGTCAGTGAGCTCTTTTTGCAAGGCACAGGACTCAGAGTATGCTCTCAGCAGTTCTGCTCTCAGGGAACAGGGTTCTCCAGCACAAACTGCCTTCTCTGCCTTGGATCTGATCCACCATTCCAGTCTATGGAAGCTTTAACTGCTGAGAGAGAGGTTCTCAACTCAGACAATGAGCCCTGGAGACATCGGACTAGGAGGGGATATCTGCCAGGTGCTGGTTGATAACCTGGTTCTTTTGTTTTATCCCTTTTCCCAGGAAGCATCTCAACCTGAGGCTTTTAGGAGGAGTTTTTACTGGTTTCTTGACTCCTTGAAGATCTTTTGAAATTGTTGTATATCTAGTGACCTCCATTGTGTGCATCTTCTCCTGAGACATGAGGCAGTGGACTCTGCCAGAGCTATTTGTTACATCAGGTCTGCCTATCAGACAGATGATGCCACAAGCAGGTGAACACGACCTGGAGCTATGAATCCTGATCTCTCATGAACTTCCAGCTAGTGTGAGGTAACAAGAGTTGAATTCCAATAGGTTATAGGTACCTCCAGGTCAGAGTTGGAGCTTGATATGCCTTCTGGACTTCCCTTGAATCTTTAAAGGGCCCATACTCAGGGAAGATTAGCAGAGCACACCACTGTATGGCACTCTAATACCCTCCCGGATACCCTCCTAGCGTATGCAATTCTGTAGTCCTGGTTCCATCAGGATTATGTCAATGTGCACTCCAGAACATTTAGCACATGTCAGCAGAGTCCACATGAAGGAGACAGAGAGCAACACACTCTACAAATCACAGTGCCGTAGTTCAGACTCTGGGGAAGCAATCCAACAAAACTTCACATACAAGGGACACTAACAAAAAGGTCAGGGAAAGTTGGGACCCCTTACTGAATGGGGTGCATCCTAGTGACAGTTGATATGGAAAAAGCCGAAATTCTCAATGCTTTTATTGTCTCTGTCTCCATAGACAAGGTCAGCTGCCAGATTATTGCATTGGGCAGCACAGAATGAGGGGGAGGTGAGCAGCCCTCAGTGCTGAAAGAACAGGTTCAGGACTATTTAAAAGGCTGGACATACACAAGTGCATGGGGCTGGATGCAATGCAGCCAAAGGTGCTGAGGGAGTTGACTCATGTGATTGCACAGCCATTGGCCATTATCTTTGAAAACTCATGTCAACTGCGGGAGGTCCTGAATGATTCGAAACAGGCAAATCTAGTGTCCATCTTTTAAAAAGTGAAGAAGGACAATCTGGGGTACTTCATAACAATTAGCCTCACTTCAGTCCCTAGAAAAATCATGGAATAGATCCTCAAGGAATCCATTTTGAAGCACTTGGAAGAGGGGGAGGTGACCAAAAACAGTCAGCATGGATTCACCAAAGGCAAGCCATATTTTACCAACCTGATTGCCCTAGAATAGGAGATGACTGGCTCTGTGGATGTGGAAAAAGCAGTGGACATGATATATCTTGACTTTAGCAAAGCTTTTGTATATTCTCTCAGTTTCCCAAGTAGTTGGATAGAGAGAGGGCATCAAGACGAGTTTGAGAAGGCATCCCATGTCACCTTACGACAGGTGGAACCAGAGATCCAACAGCCCCGATATCTGACTGGCTCTGTGGACGTGGAAAATGCAATGGACATGATATATCTTAACATCAGTAAAGCTTTTGTATGTTCTCCCAGTTTCCACATAGTTGGATAGAGAGAGGGCATCAAGACAAATTCAAGAAAGCGTGCCACGTCGCAAGATATATAATGTCCATTGCTTTTTCCACATCCACAGAGCCAGTCGGGTGGCGGGGGTGTTGGATCTCTGGTCCCACAGTATTCTAGCCAATAAGTTAAAGAAATATGGGTTGATGAATGTATAGTAATAGAAAGATGGCTAGAAAGCCATTTATATCATCAGACTCAGCGGGTAGTGATCAATGGCTTGATGACCAGTGGAGTGCCCCAGTGGTCGGTACCGGGTCTCATTTTGTTCAACAGCTTCATTAATGATCTGGAGGATGGAGTGGATGCACCCTCAGCAAGTTTGTAGATGACACTAAGCTAGGGAGAATAGTAGATAACGCTGAAGGGTAAGGATAGGATACAGAGTGACCTAGACAAATTGGAGGATTGGGCCAAAAGAAATCTGACGAGGTTCAACAAGGACAAGTGCATACCCCTGCACTTAGGATGGAAGAATCCCATGCTACAGACTGGCTAAGCAGCAGTTTTACTGAAAAGGACTTTGGGGTTACAGCATGGACAAGAAGCTGGATATGGAGTCAACAGTGTGCCTTTGTTGCCAAGAAGGATAACAGCATATTGGGCTGCATAAATAGGTGCATTGCCAGAGATTGAAGGAAATGATTCTTCCCCTCTATGTGGCACTGGTGAGGCCACATATGGAATATTGTGTCTAGTTTTGTCCCCCTGCCCCTACTACAGAAAGGATGTAGACAAATTCGAGAGAGTCCAGGAGAGGGCAATAAAAATGATTTGGGGGCTGGAACATGTGACTTATGAGGAGAGAAATGGAGGGAACTGGGTTTGTTTAGCTTGTAGAAGAGAAGAATGAGGGAGGATTTGATAGCAGCCTTCAACTACCTGAAGGAGGGTGCGAGGGTGATTGAACTAGTCAGTGGTGGCAGATGACAGAATTAGGAGCAATGATCTCAAGTTGCAGAGGGGGAAGTCTACGCTGGATGTTAGGAAAACTTTTTTCCCTAGGAGGGTGGTGAAGCACTGGACTGGGTTACCTAGGGAGGTGGTGGAATCTCTATCCTTAGAGGATTTTAGGCCTGGCTTGACAAAGCCCTGGATGGGATGGTATAATTGGGTTGGTCCTGCTTTTAGCAAGGGTTGGACTAGATATCTCTTGAGGTCCCATCCAAACATCCTGTGAAACTATGATTCATTCAGTCTCATTGCTGCTTGACTCCCCAGCAGATGCAGTTTAAGATTAGCTGGCCTCTTTTCCCACCTGTACCCTCCATGCTGATGTGGGGTCAGTGCCACAGCGAGGTTTTGCATAACCGGAGGTGGGGAATTTTCATTAATCTCTTTCTGGGTATTTCCCAGGAAATCCACTTCATATTTATTGTCCCAAAAAGTCCATTCTTGTCTGGCACAATTTCATTATAGTCTTTTGAATACCCAGGCCTCACATCCCATCCTCTCAATAGAGAGGTTACATACAGTCTCAGCCTATAGCAATATATAAACTTGGGATTTAAAATAATGGACCCCAAAGATACCTTAATTCAGTAAGGTTATGTCTACACTTACTAAAATTAGTTTGAATTAGTTAGTTCGAACTAACTAATTCAAACTAATTTTAGTTAGTTCAAATTAGCTTAATTCGAACTAGCATGGGCACACTGGAAAAGTTAGTTCGAACTAAGTTCGTTCGAATTAGCAATCCCCATGCATTTCAATGGCCGGTTAATTCAAACTAAGCAATTAGTTTGAATTAACATGGCCACATTGGTTAATTCGAACTAGTTAGTTCGAATTAAAGCCTTACTTCTGAAGCCCTATTCGAACTTATTAGTAATAATAGAACTTATTAAGGAAGCCCTTAATTCGAACTAACTAAAGCCTAGTGTAGCCATGGCTTTAGTTAGTTCGAATTAAGGCTCCTTAATTTGAACTAACTAGCCAGTGTGGACATAGCCTAAGATGTTCGAAGGATATGCAAGAAATTGCATATCTGTCACAGCTTTGGCCTCCAGATGTATGTTTATTAGTATGTTTTTATTTTGTACTTCTTCGCAGTGCCTGCTTTGTGATAAAATTCAGAAAAATGGTGAGCTTTCCATCAACTTACGATGCTACACCATTCTCACTGGATAACTCTGCTTTGTGTCGCTATTGCTACCACACATTGCAAATAACCCAGGTCTTTGCCACTGGTTGACGCTTGTGTTGTTTGGGGGGGGGCCCGGGCCACGCTTAGTATGAATTAAATTAGATTCACTTAACTTTTCTCTGCTTTATTAAAACTTGGGAAGCACCATTTTCATTAGCCCTGCAAATATAAATGCCCCTTTCAAAATGAAAGTCAGTTTTTTGCAAATTACTCTGCTTTGACCTGTTTCAGTTCCAATATTGCTATCCTTAAGCAGTAAAAAATTGAGTCATGTCCCCCCAAAGCCATAGGTGGTTGTAGCAGGTGGGCAGCACAGGTAGCTGCCCAGGGCCCCACAGGGGGAAGGGGCTCCGTGCTGCCTCTCTGCCACCTCTGTGGGGGCCAGTGACCCAGCAGCAGCCCCTGTGGGGGCTGGAAGGGGATGTGGATTGGCTTGGCAGGGGGGCAGAGATCTGGTGGCAGCCCCGGGGGGGAGGCCAGCAGGTGCTCCTGAGAGGACCATCTGTGGGGAGCAGGGATTCTCATGTAATTATGGGACTCCAGGAACTGGAGCTTTAAAAAGGCTTCTAATAAAGTCAGAGCTATTAGCAAGATTGCAGTTATACCACAAATGACTTGTTTCATTGTTCCATCTGCTTACTGTTAAAATGTACAGGATTTAATTTTGTTATGTAGGTCTTTCATATGATACTAATGATCTTATCTCAGAGCTGATGTCTTAAAAATTTTTTAAAAATCAGTAAATGACGTTCCTTCGTGTATCAATATTCTAGAGATCTTGAATGACTTTGCCTAGCTGTTTGCAGTTATCTATCTGGAATGTGGTGCAGATGTCCATTGCCCGTAGGCCAGCTGTACCTAATGGTGTAGAGGATTTCACCCCCTCATTTTTCAGCAATGCCACCTTGTTTTCAGGAAACTTAGGAAGGCTGCAACCACCATCTCGTCTTCTTTTCCAGATCCTGCTCAACTCAGAGGTTCAGGTTTAATAAGCTATTGAAATGTTCCTGGCTCCAGTCAGTAACAGGTGGTGTTAAAAACAGTAGTTGATGGCTTAAGTACATTACTGTCCTAATGTTGATCTAGATTAGGGGAGTCAAACCTGATCTGGCAGCTTGTACTTTTGATTCAGCAGAAGTTATTAACATAGAAATAGATCAAGATAAAGCATGTTGTAATAACATACATTTATTTTACATTTTAGTGACCTCTAGTGCTGTTCTATGATACCTGACATCACTTAGCTTCAGCCAGTGAGTAAACAGTGACTGTTGTCACAAGCTGAATAAAGATGAGAAGGAAGGGTATCTGCCCCCCTTTTATTTGTTTATTGATTTTAAATTTTATTTAAAGGGGAGTCTGCCAGTCTACCAGCAACACTAGGCATTCACTAGTGCATTTGATTCATTTGGAGGTGTTTTCCTTTGGTTTGCCAGGTTGGGCTATCTACTCTCTAACTGATGGGTAAGCACTCTTCAGTGCAATTTCCCCTTGCCTGGTTATATACCGACTTCCACCAGACTTCTCTCTCTCCATTGGCTCTTAACCATTCCTGCTAGCTGCAATTCCTGATTTCACTCCTGTGTGCTTGAGCAGTACTTTTGTACTCCTCCCTGGCCATCTGACCAAGCTTCCACTTCTTGTAAACTTTCTGTGACCAAAGACTTTTGTTAAGTCAAACTGTTTGCCTGCCATATTTGCTATTCTTTCTTCACATTGGGATGGTTTGTTCCTGTGCTCTAAATAATGTTTCTTTAAAAAACAGCCAGCTCTCTTGGACTCCTTTCCTCCTCATATTAGCTTCCCAGGGGATCCTGCCCATCAGCTCACTGAGGGAGTCAAAGTCTGCTTTTCTGAAGTCTTTTCTGAAGTGTTCTGCTATTCTCCTTTCTTATTTTTGTTAGGATCCTGAACTTGACCATCCCTGGGTCACTGCTGCCCAGGTTACCACCCATTTCTACTTCCTCTACCAATTCTTCCCTGTTTGTGAGCAACAACGTGAAGAGGAGTATGGGCCCCAGTTGGTTCCTCCAGTACTTGAATCAGGAAGTTGTCTGCAACATTCTCCAAAAAGTTCTTGGAGCGTCTTTGCTTTCACAGCAGATGTCAAGATGACTGAAATCCTGCATGAGCCTGTGACCTGGAAACTTTTCATTAGTTGTCTGAAGAAAGGCTGCCCAGCTCTCTTTGGGGAGCAGGTGGGGTATGGGTATGGGGGCAGGGTGAGAAGCTGAGCAGCTGGACCCCTCTCACCAGACGAGAGAAGCTCTGGGCAGCTTCCTCCTGACGCTGGCTCCCAGCAGAAATGGGCAGTGAGCAGAAAGGGGCAGCCCATTGAGAACCTGTGGGACCACTCCCCACAGTGCCCCTTTAGATCAGTGGAAATGCTTCTGGTGAGGAAGCCCTTCATTGACCCAAGGAGGGTAGTGTGGACATTAAGCATGGAATTGCAGTGGCTGTAAGTTGACCTATGTTAAGACAACTTACTTTTCTAGTGTAGACAAGGTATTACAAGAAGAAATAAGCAGCAGAACTAGATACTGTTTAGGAGTAAAGATAATAATGTAAGAATATCTAGAAATGCAGAGGGGGAAAGCAGGCAGTGTGACTTTTCTCCTGGAAAAAGGTTCAGGATCAAGCCTGGCTTTAAAACACTAGAAGGACTTGAGTGAGCACTGCTCTGTAAGACAGGAAAATGTCCTGCCTCTAAAATGTATTACTTTATATGTAGCCATGTGTTTTCAATAATATTTCTTGCTTTCACTTGAATCTCTCTCTCTCCATTGTTAAATAAACTTGCACTTACTTTCTCTGTAAACGTGGGTAAGTACTATGTATGAAGCAGACCACTGAATTGAGGTGGGACGGGTAAGCTGGAGTGTAGTGTTCCTTTGGGACCAGTGGCTACGGGAATCCTGGGAGGGACCAGCCCAGGGATCAGACATGCTCGAAGGGTGCAGGGGCTGAAGTGGGGCTGCTGCTAACCTGTAGAGAGACAGTGGGCTGAGGAGGCCTAGGAGGAAAGGCTTGTGTTGCCAGGGCAGATGGAGTGGGGGAACTGACTCAGGGCAGACACAGACTGAGAAGGCCTCATGCTGATGGCTGGAGAGCAAGATGCCTCACAGCCAGGGAAGCATGGTGCTCCTTTCCCTGGCCAGTTGGCCTGTCTTGTTCCCTTCTATCCCCAGCCCTACGCTGAAGCTCCCTGACTGGGAGGAAGAGGGGGTGCTGTCTGGTTCCCTCCCAACCTCACCAACAGGGCTCCGTGGGCTGGCAGGCTCCTTTCCCCCCACTCCCCAGTAGGGCTCCCTGGCTGGGGATTGCTTCTGGTTTCCTTCCCCACCCCATAGGGCTGCCCATCGGGTTCCCTTCCTCCATAAAGCTGCCCATCAACTTCCTTTCTCCCAACCCCACAGGACTTCCCATCTGGTTCTCCCCATCCCCCAAAGAGCTGTCTGTCTGGTTCCCTTCCCCCACAGGGCTGTTATCTGGTTCCTTTTACATCCACTACCCTAGGTCCGCCTGTCTGGCTCCCTTATCCTACAGGGCTGCTGTCTGTTTCCCTGCCCCAATGGCCCTAGGCTCCCGGAGTGGGAGTGGGTCTGGTTCTGACCCCAGCCTTCCCATAGGGCTCCCTCGCTGAGGGCCCCACTTGGTTCCCTCCATTGGGCTCCTTGGGGGGTAGGTCTGTCCATCTGTCCTCCCATTCCCATAAGGCTCCCCATGGGGGCTCTGTCTGTCCATCCCCCCATCTCCTCATAGAGCTCCCCATAGGGGTCTGTCTGTTCTCCCATAGAGCTCCCCGTGGGGGGTCTGTCTGTCCCCCCAATCTCCTCAT
>ML686139.1:911653-929394 GCA_007922175.1 Pelusios castaneus | reverse complement strand
TCTGTCTGTCTGTCTGTCTTCCCATCCCTACAGGGCTCCCTGAGGGGGTCTGGTTCCCCCCGGGCCGGCTGGCGCGGGCTGTGCCGAGGGCGGGCGGGGAGGCGACGAGCCCCATCAGCGAAGCCGCCGCCCGGCCGCGGAGGAAGCGGAGGAGGGACCGTGAGTGCGGAGCTGTCTCCGGTCCGTGTCCTTCCGCGCGGCGCGGCCGGAAGATCCTTCCGCGCGGCCCCGTGCCGCTTCGCTGCCGGGCAGGCACCGAGCAGGCTCGGGTGGCGATGCCGGGGCCGGGCCCGGCGCTCCGGGCGCTGCTGCTGCTGCTGAGTCTAGGGGCGCCAGCGGCGGGTGAGTGTGGCCGGGGCTGCCCCACCAGGGGGCGGCGCGGGGGGTTCTGAGTCTGGGCGCGGAGCGCGCCCCATGCCCGGCTCTCTGCCCCGTGTGCAGGTCTGGCTCTCTGCCCCGCCCCAGGTTTGCGGGTCCCTTGGGTGCGGGGATCCTGCTGTGTCTGGGGGCTCGCTTTTGCCCCCCTGCTTTGGGGTCCCTGTGGTGTGGGGCTATCTGGGAAGCTCCCTCCACCCAGCAGCTCTCTTGCTGTGTGCCCTTGGGTCTGTGCTCCCTGTCCCATGCCAGACCTGAAAAGGGTGTGTGAGGGGCCTTCAGTTGCACCCCACATCCTGCCTGCCAGACTGCTCCTGGAAAGAGGAGAGAAGAGCACCCGCTGCCTCTGCCAGCCCCCCCCCCCCCCAGACAGGGGCCATAGGGGGGCTAGGGCAGGCCGCTAGCCTTCCTCACCTGTCTGCAGATAGGGCTGCCCCACTGAAACACTAAAAACCTTGCTACCTCAAGTTCCCTGCGTTGTTGGCTTTGGGTGCCTGTGAGAGCCCGGCAAGAACCAAAAGTGGAAAAACTCTAGTCTCTTGTTTCAGCTAGGGCAGCACAGCCTAAGACATGGAAGCTCAGTTAAATCAGTCTGTTTAACTCATTGTGAATGTAAGGGGTTCATGGTAATGCGGGAAATTAAAATAATCACTTTGACTTGAATGTGCCTCTTTCAAGAGGAGCAGAGACTGCTTGAGGGCCACAGATAAGCAGATCTGGATTTTGTCCTGCCAGGTGCTGAGTTCTCATTGAGTTCTCTCTTGTTTAGCATGTTATAATTGTGACACTTCTGGGATTAATTGAGCAATTCAGGGTGAATCCCAACCTACCACCTGCCTTACAGCGTGAGACAACCTTGGTTGTGCCAAACCAGAAATGCTGCCAAATCTGGGTGCACAGCATTCTGTGAGCCCTGCTCTTTTCTTCTACAGCAGGGGCTGGCGACCTTTGCCGACCCCTGTGCCGGCCCCTCCTCCTCGAACCTCAGCTGGAGCCGACAGCCCATTCATGGAAAGAAGCCACCTGGAGGGGCTCCTCTCAGCAGTGTGCCTGGGGACCCCTATCCCCAGTTACCTGGAGTCACTCCTTTTGGCGGTGGCACACCACAGAGAGGAGCCGCTCTGGGTGGGTTCTTTACATGGTATGCCTGGGCATGGACATGGCAGGGACCTCCGCACTGCAGCTGCCCCGAAAGAAGCCACTTGGAGTGTTGTTCAGTGGTGGAAGTGGCAACTTCTGTGGCACCACAGAGGATGCTGAGTGCCTCTCCAAATGGGCTTGTGTGCCACGGGTTGCCTATCCCTGTTCTACAGGCTGATAATTAGTGTGCCCCGTCTTGATACACTCAAGTGCCCAGTTGTTTATCTTCCAGACACTGGCATGACAGAAGTAGTGCCTCCCACTTCACTAACTTCAACACTTTCTATAGTGCAGAGCAAGCCATGTCTATAGTAAATCCAAATAGAAATTTATTTAACAAAGCTAAAATAAAAATCCAAAATAGAGAAGTAAAAGGATTAGAAATGCAAGGTTACAGATAAAAAGAAAAATATAAAATGCACATCTAGAGCCTATCAAACAAGTTCTGTTCCAGTCCAATAAGGTGGTCAATTCTTCCAGCACTTGTCCAGTCCAGAAAGCTTGGGTCTACTTTTCACGAAACACTCATACTGGCAGAGAGTCACCTCTGTAGTGGATAGCATCTTGCGCTCTTTCTTTTTCTCCGATACAGTCCCATACTTTTGTCTCTTTTCATAATCATAATTAACTTCAGATTACCCTGAGGATCCTTTTTATTCAGAGTTTCTTCTTGGGGTTCTTTTTTCTTTGTAAATGCTCAAGCCTGTATTCGATCCAGACTTTAAACAGAGAGCTGGATTAGGTCAGGTTGAAAAATGTTGATTGCTGTCACTCTTGATTGAATTAGCTCTGACACCCCTCCCTCCTCATGTGACATGCAATTTTGTAACAAAGTATTCCACATTTTTTACATATCTCTTAAACTATTTCCTGTACAAACATCTCACAATAACCAAGATGATCAGCTAGTTAAGTTTTTGGCAGAGACCACACATGATCCCCTTCGATGAATTATCGAGACGATTGTTGGACACAGGTGTAATATATCTGCCTAGGCATGTCTAGGTTGCAGCAGGATTGAATCCAAAGAATTTAAGAACATAGTTTGGGATATGGTACTGGGAATTTTGACCTGGTTAAAGGAAACTCCAGAGTAATAAAACTAATCATTTCACTTCAGTATGTGTCTTAGATACATAATGAACTTGTAACCTGGAAGCCCCCACTTTTTGACCATATATTGTTTCAAAGGAATGATTGAAAGTTGAGCTTTAATTAAATCCAGAAATAATGGAAAACCAATTGAAAGGGGTTAGGTTTTTCTAAAAATAAAAATCTGATCAGTTAGCAAAACAAAGACAAAGACAAAACAAATGTGAAATGTTGTAATTTCCATTGTTTTCTAAAGGGGAAAAAACTAGAACCAAAAGAACTAGGGCTTGTGAAGCATAATACTATATTAAATTGAAGGCCTATACCAAGACTACTAATTGTAGGAGACACACAGACATCTTAAAATTGCTTTGCCTCAAACTATATATTTAGCAAATATTCCAGGCATAAATAATCAGTGTGAACAGATCTGTAGAGCTGACGATCACCCTATTTTTCATCATTGCACCATTACTTTCTTGAGGCTGATGAGAGAGGTCAGGTTGCACTGTGTTCTGGTCAAGGAGGGTGATATATTTCATGTTGTCTTGAGAGTGATAGGTGCTGTTGGATTTCATACCTCCTTGAGAAGCCATCTTTTTGGCAGAGTGATTTGTTGATGGCCTGTAGTACCTTAGACAATCTTTTGTCCTTTTCTATCAGTACAATGATTCCTAAATTTCTCATTCATTTACACTATCCTCACACGTCAGCTTGTTATACAGATGACGTGGCAAAAGAAGTGAGTGGAAGAGAGTAATGCATGGGAGTTGAAATTGTCCTTAGCGTTTGACCAATTGTGGCAGGGAGAGTGAGAGTTTCAGCAACTGTATTCTATGGGGTGGAGAAGAGTGAAGGTTTGCAACCTCACAGTCTTTGTTCCTGAGTAGTCTGATTAATGTAAACTGCCTCCACCTGGAAATAGTCAACACTTCCCTCTGGGAGAAATTTTCCATTTACTTTGTGTATTGGATTATCCCCATCTGAAATCAGACTATCTTCCTCTACAGTTCAGAGGCAAAAATGGTTTCCTAGGTATGTTTTGGCCAGTTTTGCCCTGGAGAGGTTGCCCTACAACCTTGAAAGGACCAGTTTATGCCTCCATGTGAAATGCCAAGAGGCTGGCTTTGCTCAACTAGTGATTTCCCATCTTTGCTTAAGAAACTATCTCTTGACACTAAACATCTCTAATTACTGTTGTCTCTTGACATCCCTCTCTGGAAAAGACTGAGAGGGAAAATAACTCTTAGGCCATTTGACTTTCTAGATCTCTAAGTCAATTTTAGGTCTGGATTTGATATGGAGACTGAGCTAACATTATTGGTTGAATCTCTAGTGATAGGTAAAGGTTAATTGTTGATGGGAAAATTTTCCAAACTTGGGCTGAAAAATCAAAATTTCATAACCGTTCACAAATGGAGTATTTGAAAATGTTTTGGTTCAGGTCACTTTGTTCTCAATCAATTTCTATGTTTTATTTTCACTATAATTTTCACTATAATTAGCTGTTTTGAACTGAAAAAAACCCCAATTATTTTGAAAAAGTCTAAGCAAAATGCCTTAAATTTCAAAACTTATTTTTTCAAAAAAATGGAGTAAAAAATTTTGTCAAAACTGGCCCTTTCCTGAAAAATGTTTAGGTTTTGAAAAATCAGTTTTTTTGTCAAATGTTGACTCACCTGTAGTCCTTGGTAGTGAAGCTCTGATTGGAACTACTTGAGGAAAGAATGGAGCCACTCAAATGGCGTTTTGGGATGGATATTTAGCTGCCTTGAATGTTCTTGTGCAAGGAACCACAGGTTTCTGACGACAGCCTTTTTGCTTGATGCACATCAGGCTACAGAACCTAATGGATGTTATGATGTGGATTACTCAGCTCTGTCTGTTTGTGCAATACATGTGGTTATAGTGACTTGCTTTTCCTGCTTGAATGAATGGCTGAGCAGAAGCGCAACCTATAAAAGATTGACATGATGGTAGGTTCCGGGAGAGGAAGGTGGTGTAAGGAACACCTGCTCTTTCTAGAGAAAAATATATCTGATGATTGGTACGGATGTTCACAGTTTGGGGGCTTTCTTTGATCAAACAGCAGCAAGCAATAAGCAAACACGCATTTTAATTTTTCCTCCATGGAAGGTTGTATCCTTAACTTTTGGATGCAGACCTTTGTTCTCAATACCTTTGTTACTGCTAGATTGGACTACTGCATGCACTCTGCATGGGGTTTCTCTAGAAGGTACTTGGAAATTTCCTCTATTGCGGGAGTTAGTGGCCTTCTTTCTTAGTAATGGTATGCCTAAGGCAGGGATGGGCAAAGAGCGGCCTGTGGGACTAGATCAGGCCCACCAGCTGGGCCTGGTTGGAGCATGGCAGCCTTTCCCCCCTCTGAGTCCTGACCCTCCCCCCGCAACACCACGTGGGCCCAGCGGCACCCTGGAAGGAACATGGCGGCCAATCCCCCCTCCTAGCCCCATCCCATCCCCCCACTTCTCTTCCACTGCGTGCAGTGACAACCACTCCTCCCCACCCCACAGCTCTCAGCTCTAACCCCCATGGGCTCAGCCCCAAAAATGCCCTGGCCAGAGGATGGTGGCTGCTCCATCCTCCCAGCCCTGCCCCTTCCCTTACCTCTCTCTGGCCCACCTAGGCACAGATGTGGCCCTCAGGCCAAAAAGTTTGCCCACTCCTGGCTTAACGAGTATATTTGCGCTTTTGTAGACCTCATTACCTATCCATTTGTTTCCAGATGCAATTCAAGGTATGATTTAGATTTACAAAACCCTTCATTGAGTCTAGCTACCTTATGTCTTTCTCTCCATACACATCATCTAAGCATTTGGTATCAGCTGGGATGCTCTTGCTAACAGTCCCAAGACTTGAACTCTTGGGTTAAGTTTGGAGGTGGTAGGCTAAAGGTAGGTTATGCTTGTTTTGGGGGGACGTCCTGTGGCATTTGAGTCTCTTCAGTTGGGTAAGGAAGTTCTCGTCAGCTTAATCAGTTTTGTTGTTCATTTGTGCTCTCTTTAAATCACTAACAATGTAAACCAACTATTACTTTTCTTTCATAGGAGTTAAATAGGACTGGAACATCATATTTCCAAAAACAATGTTCAAATTATAAAAGGGAGCAGTGCAGCCGCGTTTTGGGAATGGTCTGGCTAAATTTGCTTATTAAAAGGTGTTGCACCATAATCCATGTTGTCATGGTTATATTGATCCTGAGAGAGTTGGAATTTGGACATTTGTTGTTTATCAAATTACGAGGCAATGAAAAGTCAATAGCAGAGTTTGGAACACGTTTTTTGTTTCTTTTGGAGCTGGAAATTTTATCTAAAATACCCAGTAGACACCATTTTTAGATGCATGTAACTTCAATCCCTTGTATTTCAAGTTTGTCTTGTTGGCTAGGCTCCATGGATTTAAGGAATGTGTGGGGTGATGGCCATTAACTTTGAGGCATTGCTCACTCCTCCTCGGGGCATTTCAAGGGCATGTCACCCAGGCTGAAAAACGGGAGCCTACTTTTCCAAGCCTGTATATTAAAAGCCCTTTGTAGTTACATATTCTTAGTTTCTATGAGCTCATTCAAAGGTCATCTTGGCAACAAGAGTCAAGTCAACATGAGGGCAGCATCTTATCAAAGCCCTTCTGGAAGGAACAATGCCTGTGTCATACTTAGCACACAGTCCTCTGAAATCTCCAGGGAAAAAAAATCAAGCATTCTATTTGGAAAATATTCTATTTCTAGAGCATATGCCCCCTTTTTTTTTTTAATAAGAGTATAAGGATGAAAATGGAGCTTTGTGTCTCAATGGTATATTGGCTTCTGCTGTTTCTTCCCAGCGGGATGTCTTAGTCTTATTTCTGTGACATCTCTGTTAGTTGCTATGGAAGCAATGCCGATGCCAAGCTTTCTCGAGGGGTCAAAACTTTTAAAAATCCTTTTTCATATCCACATGAACACTTCAATGATGGAAGATTTTAGACAGAACAACATAAGCCTAATTATTTCAACATCAAATGTTTATCGAAATTTCCACAGAGATATCAGTATCTCTTTAGCTCTTTAGTTGTCTTCACTAAAGTGGTGCTCACTGAATGAGGGTACTTTATTATAATGTTCCTATTTTAACTAAATACATTGGTTGTGAGGTTTTAAAATAATGTTTTGGCTTTGTGTATTGGAAGAACACTTTCAAGATGAAAATTATGGGAGTGCAGGAGGCCATAGCTGTAAGGATGAGAGTACTGAAGACTATCTGATTTGAGTTTGCTTATTAAAGTTGATGGTATGGCCTGTTACTGAAGTATTTGTACTGGAGACAAGAATTCCTTTATTCCAGCTCTGGAATTTGGGCAGCAGCCTCCAGTTCTGCAAAAAGATAGGTCTTCACCAGGCTCAGATTATCCAGACTCTGACTAAGAGGAAGGCTAAAGAGGGATGATGAGTGATTGCAAGACCTGAGGTCTTGGGTCTGAGAGCTTGTGACACCAGCCTTTGCTTTACCACATATAGTCAGAGGTTTGCCCCTTGGACTATCAAACCTATATGAGGCCTAATCAGGATCTCTGCCTCTGCAAGTTCTCTTCTTTGCTCAGGGTGGTTCTTTTACAGGCCTTTTAGCGGTTTGGCTTTGATGCTCTGTATAGGAAAGATCCATGTTCTTGTTGCTCTTTTCCTATGAAGTCAAAAATTGTTACTTAAGAGGCCAGTGGAGCATTCCTGACTCTGTCTCCTCTTAGAAATTCTGTGGCATCAGCTGTGTACCTTTCCATCCCTCTGATCCTTGGAGTCAGACAGATGCTCCTTCCTGCCCTGGCTCTGCATCTTCCTGCCAGCCACGTTGTGGAGCCACCCTGGGCCCGCCCAGGCATGTCTACCAAGGGACAGTTCAGTGCTAGGCAGGAAGGGAGCCTTGGGTACGTCTGTGCTGCAGCTGGGAGCACGTTCCTGCTTACCAACAGAAGTAAACAGGTACACACTAGCTGTACTTGAACTAGCTGGCAAGTGCAAATCTACCTGGGCCCCCAAGTATGTATTCAGGTGGCTAACATGAGCCACTGCCCAGGCCATCCTAGGGCCACTTATTTTTAGCATGCTAGTTCTAGCAGTTCACGCAGTAGGGCGTGGCTACATTCTAGCTGGCAGTGTGATTCCCAGCGTGCATTGATGTAATTGCACCTAGCTTTGCTTGAGTGAGTGCCTAAAAACAGTAGTGTAGCCAGGGGACCACAAGCAACATGAGGGGCTAGCCAGTCCTGGTACATAGCTAGCATCTCTGATGGCATTGGCGCAGGGTGGCCAACCCCTCTGCCACTTCTGTGGCTGTATTCTATTTTACTTTTTTCATTGAGCTGGCATGAATAGTCTCTGACATAGACTCAGGCTCACATTGGGTGGGCCTAAGTGCTAATTCCAGTCCACCTGTGGCTACACAGCTGCCTTATGTGTAACGTTGGGATAGGATGGGTGGAGGGACTAGAAATGCCCCGTGTAAGGACTTCTGAATGATGTCTCTGAAGCCTGATAGCGATGTAGCAAATGAACAGTGTAGAGGAAACTTCACTCTAGGGCTTGTCTTCACAAGGGCAAATTCACCACCATCAGATCGATCTTCTCGACTGACTGAGCGGATCAGTGAAGACCCACTCAGTCGCACAGGAAGTCGATCCCTGAAGATCAACCCCTCAAATAGTGAAGTCCTGAGTCGACGGGAGGGCATTTCCTGTCAACTCAGGGCACTGAAGACACTGTGGTAAGTAAGCGTTAGGCAGTTGAAGGGAGATACCCCATCTTCAAAGCATCTGGCGAAGTGGGATTTTCTCCCATGAAAGCTCATGCGATAAATAAATTTGTTAGTCTTGAAAAGTGCCACGGGACTCCTTGTTTGTTTTGCTGAACTAGACTAACACGGCTACCCCTTTGGAAGTTATTTTAAGTAACCAGCGTATCTCCCTTCAACTACTGCTGAAATCCTCCCACAGATTAGACCAGAGCTAAGAGATACTGCTCTTGGTGCCCATATGGTGGAGCTTGAACATGTCTGGTGGCAGTTAGTTTAATGGAGTTTCAGCCACAGTTGGGGAAAGGGAGTGTGTCACAGTGCAAGCTTTTTTCAGTGTACACAGTCTCACCACAGTAGCTTTCTCTGTAAATAAGGACTTAGTGCGCTGCTGAGGATTTATCCTTCTATTCAAATCCTGTAGTGAAGAAAGTTGCTGGACTTTATCCATTTCCACACAAGGATCTGAGTACTTCTCTCACCTGATTCCTAGTTGGTCTTAGATAGATAAGCTGTGGATATATCAAAAGGTGTTCAAACCTTAAATACGCAGTGCTATAAGAAGCCAGAAAGATCAACATTGTGAGAGGAAGCCATATTCTGCCATGTTAAGTGAGATCAAAAGATTAGAAAAAATTGAGCTTGTGCTCTTTATTTCTTTTAAGGTATAAAGTTCCTGGAATGACTTTTAAGTCACATTCTGCTTGTTTTTCCATAAAACTATCAAGAATTTACAAGTCCCTTCCCTCTGCAAAGCCTTTTTATTGTCATTATTATCATACATGAACTTTTCATGCAAGTATTAACAAATCTTATCCATAACCTGTATCTATTATGTTTAAAGATCCATTTGCAATTGACAACACCTTGTTATCTATATTTAGCTTATTCAGATTCTCAGAATAGTAGCCAGTAATTATAAAATCTCTTTCATTCTGATATAAGGCTATAATTTGTTCATTGTAAGGATTTTCTGTATTTTCTTTCTTCATGCCACTACTATCGTGGGATCTGTCCTTTTCCAAAAGCGAGCTATCGCATATCTGGCTGCTAGTAGCAATTGTGTTTATCACTGAATTCTTCCCAGAGTCAATAACCTCCCATGTACTGTAATCCAGCGGTTCCCAACCTTTTCCGTTATAGCAGACCGCTACATCATCATTGAAAACTTTTGCGGGCCACTCTCTAACGGTCAAACGTGCAAAGTATGTCAGTTCACACTGACGTCATGCAAAAGTGCCACTATTTAAATTCAGAGAATGTTATATTACACAAGGATGTTTGTTAAGCAAATTACATTGTGAAGAATAATGTAACATCAAATATGATACACAAGAGGTATGCGGGATTATATTATTACATTATCTCCCCCCACCATCCATGGACCACCTGCAGTACCCTTGTGGACCACCAGTTGGGACCCATTGCTGTAATCTAATGCATTGACCCTAGGTTTTATGAGAAAGCCTAACTAGCTTTCTTAAATTCTGCTTCTAGCTTTCCTTCAAAATCTTAGGGTATTCTCATGCTTCATACAGAGAGGTCCTCGTTCTTCCAGCATTTAACTCCCTTTTTATATCTTTTCCTTAGGTTAAATGGTGTGAAGTATCATTGGTAAAATATTTTGTATAGTCTGCAGACCCCAGGTTGAAAACCATTATTCTAGAACTGTTAGTAATACTTTGTTACCCCATGTGGAGGTACCCAGTGTTATATCATGTATTCATTATAGCATATGTATTATCCCAGGCCCTTTGAGATGTCTTCCCATAATCACTGTTTCTATCCTTGCTAAAAGTCTCTTGAAATTTGGGCTGTGGAATTTGATAGAATGGAGAATAGAATAAACCCAGACAGGTAGAATGATGTTCTCCATGAGTTTTTGATGGTATTAATTTCCATAATTTTGTTATAGCAAGTCTTGACACATCCTAGGTTCCAGGTCGCCGCGGTGCCTAGGATTTTACCCCTAGTGCCTTAGAGCTCCAGGGGCAAAGGCCCCCCTCACTGCGCAGAGCTCTTTTGGCAGTGCTGGGGGAGGGGACACGGGAGAGAGGGCAGCGCTGCAGGGGAAAAGCGCCGCCATCTCTCCCCAGAGGTGCCAAAAGAGCTGCCAGCAGTGGCTTTTTAACGGTGGTGCTGGGGGACAGGGAAGGGGGAGAGATGGCAGCGCTGAATAGGAAGAGCACTGCCGTCTCTCCCTCTTCCCCCTGTGCTACTGAAAGAGCTGCTGGCAGCAACTTTTTTTGGTGGCAAGGGAGGGGCTTGCCCACAGTGGCTTTACGTTGGTGGGGGGTGGGGTGGGGAAGGCTCTGCCCGATACCAAGGGACGCCCAAGATTTTGGGCTGGCCCCTTGGTGTCCGGCAGATTTGTCGAGGCCTGTGTTATAGAACAGCTGTCTGATGGTTGTATACCTTTTCCGTTCTAGAGCGTTTCTGATGGGTGCAAGTGAGGATGGTAAAGGTCTATCTGTTTCCATCAATTTCCATATCCACATTGTCTCCTAGGACATGGATTTTTTCTTTTTGTGTTGCTCTCTGTTTTTCAGGTAAAAATCAGTGCGCTAAATTTAGATTTAAAGACCTGTTTGATATTCACCACATAGTTACTGAGATCTCAATGGTGCAAGGCTGTCCAATGATATTTTAGTAAATTTGATACTCCAATCTCTCTTTGAGTGGGTCTATAGAACAGGGTGGCCAAACTTGCTGATCCCTTGAACCCCCCTTCCACTCTGGACAGATCCTCTAGCCACACCACCTTGCTGCAGGGCAGAAGCTTTGAGCTTCTCACCCTGATCTGGTAAGTGAAGAAGAGGGGGAAATCAGGGGTTCTGCAAGCCTCACTTTAATTTTAATAGAGCTGCATGTGGGTCATGAACCATGGTTTGGCCACCCCTGCTCCAGAGATCTTTTGGCCCATCCAAAGCAGCAGTGTGGCCTAGCAGATAGAACACTGGACTAGGACTCAGGAAACGTGGGCATCTATTTTTGGCTCTGCCTCCTGGGCAATCTTGGGCAGGCCACTTCATCTCTCTGTGCCTTAGTTTCCCTATCTGTAAAATGGAATGATGATATTGACCCTTGTGTAAAGTGCTTTGAGATCTGCTGATGAAAAACATTAGACGAGAAGGAGGTATTATTTATTATTGTTGCTCCAGTTCTTTTTGGTATCCATATAGTAGGGCCTTAAATGAGAAATTTAATTATGGCAGATAATTAATTGGAATGGCTCTGGTACAGCCAAGGCAAATGTAATTTTGCAGATTGAAAACAAGTCATTTATCATTTTTTAAATAATGGGAGGAAAAATTCATATGCTGATTGAGGGCATGAGAGAGATGGACTACTAAATGTTTTATTTGTTCTGTTGACAAACTCAAGTACATTTTGCAGTTTTCTCATCAGAGCCTCATCTAACTCTGTATTTATGCACTATAATTCATTTTATAGCCTGATATATTGCTGAATTCATTCATTTTTCAGATTGCACTACACTGGAAACCATGACTATCACATTGTCTGCATACAGCAAAATTTTATGTTCTCTTTCATTGTGTTAATCTGTTATGCTGTTATTCTGCCATATATTTTGTACCAAGAGTGCAATAAAGGAGGACAGCCTTGTCTGGTTCCTGTTTGTAGCTGGAATTCTTCGGAGTGTACTCTGTTAACTTTTGTCCTAACAGAGGAGGAGTCACGTGTATCCTTGTCTTCATGTTACTTCCAAAACTCATCCTTGATAGCAGTGTTTCTAGGAAAGGCCCCTCCACTTTATCAAAGGCCACCTCAGCATCTAAAGATAACAGCAGACCTTTATTTAGTTTGTTCTGTTTTGCCTATCATGAATTACTCTTTTATGACTTGTCTGTTATCAGTCAGTTATCTGTTATGTATGAAATCTGTTTGATAACTATTAATTGAGGCAGGACTACTTGTCTTCTGGCCAGAGTCTTTGAAAATATTTTCTACATTAAGAAGCATAATTAATTTAAATAAGACATGTAGTAGCTTGTCTTTGTGGCTTTATTTGTTATACCATCTTTTAATGTAATGGAAGTCTCCTTACTCTAAGAAATCATTAGCATGGTTGGCTTGCCTGAAGTGATATCTGATATCTATCATCTTATAAAACTCTATTGAAAACCGATCTGGTACTGGGGATTTTTGTGTTGGCTTTGATTTTAATAGCTGATGTGCCTGCCTTTCTTTATTAGTCTTTCTAAATATCAGCTGTTCTCGAGTTAACCTTGGCATGATAGCTTCAACAATATGTCATAATTTTCCCCTGAGGTGCCTTATAGTTGGAAGTGTAAAGACTTGAGTGCCTGAATTCAGCAATCTCTAACCATTCTCAATTTTACTACTCTTATTTGACTCTTCACTTTTTAATCTATATGTGAGGAGTTTATCAGCCTTATTCCCCCAGCATGATACCTCTTTTTCAGCAAGCTATAAGGCCGTTTTCAGTTGTCTCTAAATACAGTGTTTTAGGTATCCTCTGAAAGCCTTCTGGTCTTAACAGCTGTACTCTGACTCTTTTAGTTCTTGGGACAAAACAACAATCTTTCCTCTAAATTTTTAAGCCCAGATGGGGCCTGAATTTCTAAGGTAAAAAAGCAGAAGAATGAACAAATCACAGCTTTCAGACAGCTTTTTCCATCATAAAGAATCAAGAAGGTGTGGCTTAGCTTTTCCTTTCTTATTTTAAAAAATCTTTACCTTGCATATCATTCATGAGGAGGTTCTTTTGCAAATAAAGTTAAATCTAGGAGAAATTGTCACGTTTACATGAGCATCTTTCTGGCAAGATGCTTAGGATGTTAGAAGAGTCGCAGCATCTCCTCCAACTCCTTGGAAAAATCATTCTGTGCATCTGATGCTGTCATATCTGTGGCTGCCAACAATTTCATGCTAATATCCTTGGAGATACTGCCTACTGTGCAGTGGTATAGAACCTGAATGTTGCTTTCACTCAGACTGGGAACCCACCCACTTAGTACTGACGCAGGCTACATGCCCTTTCAATGGAGGCTAAACCACTGGTTTTCAAACTTTTTCCCTCAGGACCCAATTGAAAAAAATCATTTACACACACAACCCAAGAATTACATATTTGAGCAATGTATTCCAGTCTTTTGACACTGGCGCAGGGGAACTGCGACCAGGTACCTGAGGGTTTGCGACCGAGTACTGGGTTCCAACCCGAGGTTGGAAAACCACTGGGCTAAACCGCTTGAGTACTGATAGTCCTCCAGTGCCTTCCCACAATTCTTCCCTTGTGCCTAGAAGGACAGACAAGCTCTCTCAACTTCCTGGAAAAGAATCATGAAGCAGCTTGGCTTACTGCAGCACAAAGAACCATGGGGCGTGCCCAGCAGTTGTAGCGACACACAGGAGTGAACACAGCACCAGTCAAGAAAGACGTAGTAACTCAGGTGTGGCTTTGCATTGTGGCTGATCACGCCTGAGCTAGGCTAACTCAATTGCCAATCACCCAAGTTAATGCTGCAGTGAAGACATGCTCTGAGAAGCCAGATTTTCTGACAAAAATGAAGTTATAGCAGCCCTCTTAGATATGTTGCAGTCTCCAAGGAGAGCTCTCTCAGGTTGGAGAGCAGGTCAGTTATACACTAACCTAGTCATTAACACAGGCAGGAGGGATCTTGTGAGAGAAGGGGTCAGAATCAGTGACAACATAACACAAGCCCCGCTTTTAATTGTTAAAGTTACCATGCAGTGCAGGAGACAGTGTTGCTTGCACACAGAACAAGCTAATTTTGTTCTGGGAGCCAAAGATGCTAATGTCCCTTGTGCATTTAAAAGAATGCTGTTAAGTTAAATTATTTGTTTTTTTAATGATATTTATTTTTTCATTTTAAACGTTTATAATATAATTTGAACAATTTTGATCTTATTTACCGTTGATTGTTTTTTGTTTAATCCTTCTGTTTAGTCTATTTTAATTGTCCAAGATAAAGGAAGTGCAAAAAGTGGTTGGTTTCACTTTTGCTTAGTCGGTTTTAGATATCATGTCCTCTACACAGTTAAATGCTTGATCTGCATTGGCCAATTAGCACAGTTATTGAAATGGACCGAGAAAGCCTCAGTAGTTTAATGATCTGCTAGGTAGCAGTTCAAGGTGATGCAGTTTTGTTGGAAAATAGGGGATTAATCATTGCTCTTCTGTGCCAGTGTTTGGGCTGGTAAACTGGGGCAGAGGCTGCACACACTTCTAACTACTGTAAGAAGTGACTCTTCATTGTCTGTGCTGCTCTACTTTACTTCACTGAGCCACAGGATCTTTACTGACAAACCGAATGAAGTCATCTTCTTATTTCCTTACACTTGACCATGCCAAGATGCTATTGAAAGTTGATACCAGTTACACTTTTGAGTGGGTTACAAAAAGTCAAATAGTCAGTTTCCATTATAGTAATAAGGCTTCAAAGTACATATGGAAATCTGTTTGCAAGAACTGGTGAAGAGGAAATAACCCAAATCTTCTGCTTCTCACTGCATTGGTTTTATCAGTGTGGGTAGATGGAAAATGTAAGCACTTGAGATAGTGACATATGACTACACACATCTGTCTTCCTGGGCCATTGTATTAAAATTTGGCAATAGTCACTTTATTTCTTGTGCTACCTGGAGGATAATGGAGGACTGTAGAAGGTGACGGCTCTAAATCTTAACATGCCCATTTGGGTTTGTGGCAGATGCTTTACCACTAAAACCATACTGGCTGAAACTTAAAATGTGCTGTGGGAACAGTTAGACTGCAGTAGTGTTAGGTGCAGTTGTAAATCTAATGATGGGGTGTGTATTGTGGCCATTTACTATGTAGGCACTATGGGTGCGTCTAAACTTGTAAATTAAGTCGACTTAAGCTTGCTTAAGTCGACTTAATTTACTCTGCGTCTACACTACACTTTCCTTAAGTCGACTTAAGCAGCTGCTTAAGTCGACTTAAGGAAAAATTAAGTCGACTTTGTAAAACCTCCTTTTAAGTCGACTTTCTGCTTAAGTTGACTTTAGAAAGTCAACTTAAGTCAATGTAGACGTGGAGTAGCCCTATTAGGGGCCTCCAGGGCTTCCCCACTGCCCTCCCTGCCAGGGTGGCTGGCACAGCCACAGCCTGGAATGCCCCCAGGCAAAGGCTGAGCCTTCTGGCACTTGGCAAGGGGTGCCCCCCCGCCACCGTGGATCTGTCCCAGGTCCACCTAGCCCCTAGAAGTCGACCTAGGCGTCCACTGTGGACGCTTTGGGTCAATTTTGTAGGGTCCCCTCAAAGTCGACTTAAAATTTAAGTGTGGACATGCTTAGTCGACTTAACAAAGTCGACTTTAAGTCGACTTAAATTCACAAGTGTAGACATAGCCTATGTGTGTTGCTGGTAAGTGGAGGAAGAGTTGATGATGTGTGCAAAGCATTTTTGACAGTTGCAGGAAAATAATTGTGTAAAATCTGTGTTAAAGCTCCTGTTGCCTAGTAACGCTGACCTAGGAGGTTATGGTAAGGGGCTCAGAGAGTAATTTTGTTCATTTCCTGAGCAGAAGCTGTACTCACTCTAAGTGCCCCATTTTCTGAATTCGAGTTAACAGAAACCAGGCATTCACATCTTGTGAAGGATAGAATTGCTGTAACTTTTAGCTATTTGGACTTAATTTTGTTTTATTGTCTTGGGGCTGCAAGTGTAGAGCATTCTTACATACTTGATGGCATTGACATGCTCAAGGGTTGTAGAGAAATAACCTTTCATGCCTGATATAGCAATTCTTTCTGAGTTTGGTTTCTAGACAAAGCCGTTGCTTTGTTCTGTGGCAGGCCACCAGCTCAGCTTCTTGTTGGAGAAATTCATGTCCAAAATTCAGACCCTAAGTGCTGGTTGGACAAGACACCCTCCATCCCCACCCCTTTTTTATCAAATTACTCCTGGATACAGGTGTCTACGTCACTGAAATGCAAGGAATCCAAATAAAGAATCTGAAGTTGTGTTCAGGATTTCATACAAATGACAAAAGTGAAACTGAAATAAGGATCGTCTGTTCTGCATCATGTGGAACACATGGGTATGGAGATTAGAATAGCCATGCAAGAGGTGGCAGTGTCTTATTGAAGCTTCCAGAGGCCTCAGCCAAAATCAGTCGTGTTAAGCACTTTACAGACCCACGGTATACTTAAGCTTACAGTAAAGACAAGGCAGATCAAGGCCTGGTAGTCAGTGGAGGTAAAATAACAACAGAAATGGAGTGACTTTCCCAAGAAAAAGATCCTTCAGCAGGTGAGTGGCAGAAACCAGGAGTAGAAGCTAGGTGTCCCGATTCCATTAGTACCTTATCAACTAGACCATGCTTGATGCCTTGCTGAACAGTCTCTAAATTCAGTACAGAATGTCTTTCCTCCCTAGTATTTAGATTCTCTTATACAAATTATTTTTTTCCTAAGAGTGAATCTGCCCCTGTTTATTCCCCCATCTCAATCCTCTGATCGTAACTGGCACATTAACTGTGATGTCATAGTAATTTTTGGATTAATTTTGGAGAATAAGCAGCAAGTGTGTCTGAGCTATGGAGGAACAGAGCCCCTCTTTTAATGTATATGACCCTAGCGATTGGAAAGAAGGAATGGAAAAAGTGTTTGATGCAGGATGTTCTAAGTGGAAAGTTGATCAGGAGCTGCTTTATTTAAGGGCGGCTCCGAGCCCAAAGTAATGAAGTTTGAAGCCATTGCATCCTATACATTAAAGTAATGACAGTAACGTTTTTGTTTTGTTGTTTGCTGCTCTTACTCTGCTTTGTTTTTAATGTCTCTCTGTTAAGAGAAACTAGATGTTTTTGGTGCTCCCTGTGTTGCTCTACTGCACAAACATTGCGGATTTGATTCCTTTTGCAAGCCCTTTGCCTTCTTTTGAAGTATAAATGTTAAATGCTTCAGTTTAATATTGCTGGGGTATATGATGGTTACTGGCTTAACTCTCAATTGCTTTTCTTTCAGCTTTACAGTGTCTAGGTACTTTTAAGCCTTGTATCAACGAGGGAAAATGTGTCTCATATCGCAATGGCACAGGATATTGCAAGTAAGTCAACTTTACTTTTAATCATCTCAACCTCGGCTTGTCAGTTAAGATCTTAAACTTAAGGAAAATGATCCAAAGGCTTTGGTTAGGTTCCGGCTTAGTGTGAATTTTTGATTGACACAAAGAATCTTTAAGCCATTGGCCTTTGGGTTGTAGGCTGCATACCTGTGAAAAACAGAAAAGTAGAGATTAGAGATGAAAGGGCCTATTGTGAAGCCCTTTCCTCACCGCGGAAAATAGTTTCCTACGTTAGTGTGGTTCCCCTTTGAGCA
>ML686139.1:876029-911643 GCA_007922175.1 Pelusios castaneus | reverse complement strand
GCTGGTCCCCTTTAGGCAAACTTTAATGCTGACTTTCTTTTAGACTGGTGTTTTTTTTTTTGTTTGTTTTTTTTTGGTAACTTAAAACACACGTTAGCTTTCGTTTGGGTTTTTAGCATGGACCTTGACAGTTTGACTTTTTTACATTGGCCTACAAATAGAGGCTGTGGAAGCGATGAAGCTTAAAAGTAGATTTCTCCACCCTGCTGCTAAACGTCCATAACTTGTAGCAGGTGAACAGAGTCCTGTGGCACTTTAAAGACTAACAGATTTATTTATCGCTTGAGCTTTCATGGGAGAAAATCCCATTTCATCAGATGCTTTGAAGATGGGAAACGTAGAATGGGAGGAAATTAAATGCGGGGAAGTGTATGACATAGGATCAGGTCAGGCTGTCACAGCAAATCAAAATGGATGTTAGGATTCAAACACTGGGGAACAGCACATAGAGGAAGGTGAGATCAAATCACCTGTTGTAATTTTTCTCTGTTTGTTTCTCTGCAATAGACTGACATGGGGCTACTATCCCTTTGGAACTTGTAGCAGGTGGGAACTCGCTCTTTTTCCAGTGGGTTGGCTTTATTTGCAAAAGGGACTCAAAGCTCACAATCCAGACCGAGCTTAGCTGTTTACAAAGTTATTCTGAACTCCTCCACCCCCACCTTAGGTTCTGCCACCTCTTTGTCCATGTGGGGGTACTGAGCCCCATACAGCACTCTGTCACAGAACCCACCGAGCATTTTCCAGCTGATAGGGTTGGTTTCCTGGCAGAATCTTGCAGCCTTGTTGTAACTGTAACTTTGTTTTATTGCTGCTGTGTGGAAAATCTCTAAACCACAACAGACACACTGGAGCAGTCTGTAGTTCCTGGAAAATGACACTGTACCTCTTTGAACATAACTCACTTTTGCTAGGTTAACTTTGCCCGTTACAAGGAATGGAGAGTTTTTAAAAGCAAGCTTCAATTCTGCAGCAGCTGATGGTGCTGATCATCCTCACTTGCTAGAGTCGGCTTCCTGCTTGCCTGTGCTGAATGGCTTTTTCAAGCCTTATTTACTTGTTAGTGCATGTAATCAAGGCTGGATTCAGTTATGTACCAAGGAGGGATGGCAGGGGGCCGTATCCCCAGGCGCTGGCCCTCAGCAGACCCTGCTCTGGTGGGCTGCTGCTGTTGCATGACAGTGACTCCCAGCTCCGTTGAGTATGAGATAAAGGACGGGAATGGCCACTATAGGTTGGCAGGGAAGAGAGAGGAGAGGGAAAAGCATCTCCTGACTGCTCAAATGTGACTTTGCATCATAAAAAACCAGTTAAGTGCTTACCCTGCTTTTATTTGCCAGTAGAAGCTATCTCTATTAACACTGCATCCCCTGCAAAAATACAGAACACAGCTGGCCCTGCAAAGCTCATGCCTGAGCAGTGAGACCGTAGTGTGAGCACTGTGTACTGGGTGAGAGCAGTGGGGTAGCAGAGCCAAGCCTGCATTTGCACCCCCATAGCCTTCACTCCCTCCCCCGCCCCAGTTCTGCAGATACAGACCCCCCTCTCCCCGGGGCAGCTGAGGGGTGGCACCCGGACACCTCCTTCCCAGCACAGCCAAGGGATTGGGGGCGCAGGTGTAGGCTTGGCCCCTTGGGCATCGGAGACCCTTGGTATGCCACTGGCTGGATAAACACCTCTGTAGGCTTGGGGTTGTTAGATTTTGTGGGGCCCCTGGGTGCAGAGCAGGGGGTTCTCAGGGGCCTACGAGTCATATTTACGTGGGTGACCCTCTTCCATCGGTGGAAGCACCCCTTGGGGGGGGGCCTTCAGGCCTGTGTCCTGTTTTCCTCCACTTTCCCCTCATTGGTGGCAGCACCCGTGGGGGATGGTCTGTGGGCCTGTTTCCTCCCCACCACGCTGTTGGGAGCGGAGGCTGTGATGGTCTCTGGTTTCCATGACTCGCTCTTTGTGCCCAGGACAGAAGCGAGGGACTGGAGGATGCCTGGGCTGTGACAGGAGACGACGATTCCTTAGCCTGGTGCCTGGGGTACTGGTCACCCCCAGCCTCCGTGCGGAGGGCCAGCCATCAGCCAGACCAGGAGCAGGGCGGTGTTCAGCACTGGGTCCAACGCTTAGACACAGCACCATGGCACATGGGCTGGCCAGCAGAGCAGGGCTATGTGAGCTCTAGGGCTGGCCTGGGGCAGACCAGTCTGCGTGGGAATGGGGATGGCGCTGGGGTGCAGTGCAGGCTGGTGGTGCTCTGGCTGGAAATGTTGCCACTTCTGCAAGGCTGGGGTTGGGGCAGCCTCCTTAGCCCGGGGCCCTGAGTTGCAGCTCTTAAAGCCCCTGCCTTAATCCAGCCCTGCTAGTATTACCATTTGGTACACAGTGAAATCCTCTATTCTTGATGCTTACATTCTTCAAATATTTGTTGATTACATTTACATCCCACCTATTTAGGCTGGCTAAATAAGAGCTCTTTATATTAAATATTTAGCTCTTTTTAACCTTTCCTGCATAAGTCAGTCCCCTCGCCCCTGTACATTTGTTGCTCTTCTGTAAAGTTCCTTCAATTTGTCACCATCTTTCTGCTAATATGGTGCCCCAAACTGAAAGCAGCATTTTTTGAAGTTGCACCTGAGACGTATAGAGGGAAAAATCATAACCTCACTATATCAGGATGCCTTTTTAGTTACAAATCAATTTTGTTGGGGGTTTTTTTGCAGCTGTGATGCACTGCAAGCTAACTGCTGTTCTCTACTGTCTCTTAAGTTTCTCCCTTTCCTACCCTAAATCTGCTTCCCAGATTTCTCCTTTCCATGCTTTAGATTATTTCCCCCAGATGTGGCATTTTTCAAAGCTGAAGCTTGCTTTCCTTTTTCCCTTCCTGTTAAATAACTTTCTGTTTCTGTCTTATGACTGGTATTGCAATTGCTTCCAACTAATGTCACTTGTAACTTTATTAATCTGACAACAGAGTCTTGTGCCACAAGACTCTGTTGTCTTTCTACAATAGACTAACACGGCTACCCCTTTGGAATTTTATTAATCTGGTGTCTAGATGTACAGATCATAATAAAGGTGTTAAATAAAATTGATTCGAACACTGGTCCCTGTTGTACCTTACTACAAAGTTCTTCTCCATCTTGCTACAGCCCTATTAGCCGTGTCCTTGACTGTATACCATCTTCTGGACAATTTTCCAAACTCCTGGTAACTTTCTTAGCTAATTTAAATTTCTCATGTAAGATTTTGGCTCTGTTGACTGTTTTACTGAATCCAAATGTTGATCACTTCACTAACTGCAAAGTGTTGTCAAACTGTCAAGCCTATCTGTCAAGATGGATGCCTGAGTAATTCAAAGCTGTGGTTGCTGGCAATACTTCTGGGTGGTGTTGGTGGCTTTAATCATTTTTTTAAAAGGTGTGATTTACAGCTATTTGTAACTCTTGCTGCTGCCTTCCTCCTTTTTGGGGAAGGTCAAATGCAGGGCCTAAATCTTCCCCTGCTCACAGCTTGGTCTTTCTGCGGGTACCAGTGAAAACTGAAGGGAGGCAGTGCAAGCTCTGGCACCTGCGTGACCTTGCCCCAAATTTCCAGTTCTGGTTTAATAGTTTCTTTTTTATAGAGAGGAAGGCAATGTAGCAGAAAACTCAACTCAGTCCTTTAAAATGGAATTTCCATCTTGGCTGTGAGTATCCTATTTTCCTCTTCACTGACTATAGGGAACTTTTAACAGGGGAACTTCCCCTCTGGTGCAGCAACCTAAATTATTTTCTGAAATATTTTTATAGCTGCAAGAGTAGAAACGTTGTGTTCAGGAAGCTGAACTTTTATACCAAGGCAAGTGGGTTGACTCAGAGCTCTCCAGTGTCACTCACTAGTGAGCTAAATCCCCACCACTCCCACTTAGTCCTGTTTGCTGCAGTACTTCCTCTCCTTGGCAATAAGTTAATGAGAAGCTCTGTTCCTCTTTAGTCTCTCCCCAGAGTTGTTTGTTGCAGTGTGTTATCAGAGTAACTTGTCCTGACAGGGATAGGGGAAGATTTAGGACCTTAATAGCCATATCCCAGAAAGGAAGAAGGCAGCAGCAAGAATTCTGTAGAGCTCTGAATCATACATGTTTTTCAAATAAATGGTTAAAAACACCAGCAGCCAGAAGTACTGCAACCAGCCACAGCTTTAAATGGCTGAGCAGGAGGAACAAATGGACAGATGAAGTAGAAACCCAGTATGTCATAGGCAGATATACACTGAATAAGAATTGGGCTAGGTGAGATTGTTGATAATCAAAATAACTAGTTTAAAGGCTTGGCAAAGCAGCAAGAAAATAACTTTGAGTGGTAGTTCTGTACTGTCCATGTCCTACTTGAAAGGAGACCTGTATCTAGGCTAGAAAGGGCCTCCTCTAATGTGGCCATCTTCTGGCTGTTAAAACCTGCACAGTGGGGACGGTGATGTGGAACATGATGATAATGCTTGTGTTTGATCCTTTATATTCTGGTATGCTTCAAGTAGCTCCATACTTGTGTCTGTTTTCTTGTGGCACTGATTGATGGTGCTCCCAATCTCCTTTATCCTTGACCTTATAGTTAGGCAGATTTCTCACTCTTGTTTCTGCCATCCTGAGGCCAGAATAAGTTTTCTTTCTGAGGCATCTCGATGAGTCTCTTCAAACAGGAGATACAAAACCACTTTTCTTAAATGGATTTTATTGACAGAAATAAAAGAAACTTCACTTACCTAGCCAGCAAGAGGAAGAGCTCCACGCAACAGGCCTGCATCTTAAATGGCAATGTATTGTTCAGAGTGTTGCTGATCTGTGTCTTCAGAACAGACCATGAAATGAAGGATGCTGTTAGTAGTTCTCTGGAGGGATGGATCTTGCTATAAATTTGTACAGGGCCTTGTGCAATGGCACCCACCCCTGGCCTGACTTGTGCCTTTGACCATTATCACACTGACATAACAAATTCTTCTGCTATTGTAACCTTCGGGTGGGCTAAATTCACTTAATTGCCCCTCTCCAGTGCCCCACAGAAATCAATCCCAACCCCTATGGGGAAAGCAGCTGGAGACCCAGGATCCAGTCTGTACAGGACTCACGGCGAAGCTTGCTCAGAGCTACACTCACACATTAAAATACTACTAAAACCAGACATAACAATGAACTTTATTAACTACTAACTAAATGAACCTTATCCTAAGAAAACAAACTACAATTAACCAAGAACAATCCCTTGCATGAAAGATACCCAAGAGTCCCAAAGTCTGTGTGGAGTTCACCCAACTCTCAGCTACAGTCTCTGTTCCAGTGTAGAAGCTTGAGTGGCAAGAAATCGCTGTCCTCTTCTTTCTTTGCTGGGATCCTCTGTAGCATTACATGCAGGCTTTTTCTTCGCCTCTGCAACCAGCCCTCAGTCCCATATGCATGTCTGCAAGGGCTGTCGCAAATGACTCCTTTACATGGAGAAAACATCTTGTTCACTCCTGGCTCAGCTCCTCTCCAGAACACTGAGCACATGGTCTCCTTTCAAGGCAGCTCCTGCCTACTGTCTGCTCAAGCTGCTGCTCTCCAGTCATCTGACTGACAACATCACATCACACCAGCAGGGTACACTGTGGAGCATGCTCAAATTGCTACCACTCCCTGCTTCTGGAAGTTTCCAGTTGTGGGTCACTAATCTGCCCAACAACAGTAACCCACCCTCAGCAGGTCTCTCAGAGATAGCCTTTTCAGGCATATGGGTTACACTATGTGGGGATGTTCCCAGGTCCCTAAAACTGCTCAGTTTTCACCCTGCTTGCAGCTTTGTGGGCAGTACCAAACTGAACAGTCACTATCAGTGAGGGAATGCTCCAGATTGCTGGTTGGCCTTCTTCAGCCTCAGCTGCTGGCTGGCTTGTCTAGGCATCCTTGCTTCTGAGTAGAGCCTGGAGCCAAAAGAACGGGTGGAAAAAGAAACTGTGTCACTCTGGTCCTTTCAGACCTGTGTGGTCAGGCTCCAGGTTTGTCACAGGACAGTTTTCGCTCCCATTTCTGGATCAGGGACCTTCCAGGTTGAAGACTATTGCCTCAGATTGTCTGCAGGGCCCAGCCTGGGAAATGGAGCTACAGGAGCTGAGGCAGATGTCTCCACAGGACCTGCTTCCAGCGGCCAGGGTCAGACCCAGATCAGCTAGTGGCAAATATCCACTTGAAACCTCTTGGAGAATGGGGTCTGATACACTTTCTGGGAAAGAGACTGAATCCAAAATAGAGGGAGGCCTTCCTCTCTTGGGATGAGATTTATTGTTCAATTCCCATCTTCCTGTCTTTAAGTATTGGAAGTAAATCCTGAAGGCTGAAGCAAAAAATGGAGGAGCCCCTCAAAAGCAGAGGTACTCACCCTTCCACTTAGGGGGAGAAGCTGGCAGTGGATTCCCTACTCTCAAATTAAATTCTCTGTTGGAGTTGGGGTGTGGGGACAAAAAGCTGTCCATGGCCCAGGGTGGGCAGAATACACAAAGCTGAATCTTACAGAGACTTCTGTTCCTTTTGTTGTTGTTGTTATTTATTATTTTATTATTACTTTTTATTAATATTATCGTAGCACTTAGGAGTCCAAGTGGACACTGTGGAAACACAGAACAGAAAGATGGTCCCTGCCCAAAGCACTCACAGTCTAAATAGTAAGAAGAACGGAAAAAGCTAGCTACAGAATTCTGTTATTCCTTCTGAGGTGTAGGTGTGGGAGTCACAAGGAAAAGACTGATTAAAACCTGTCCCAGAATATTTGCTAACTGTCTCGCTTTGTCATGGGGCCTACATTTTCTCTCAGACAATTCTCTCAGGGAGCAAATATTATAGGAAATTCCTTCCTTCTCATACCAAATTAAAACTATATGCTTCCTCCTAAGCAGTCCCAGATGATATCAGGGCCTGAATGGGAAACTCTCAGAAAAACCAAACATCTGGAAAAACTGACTATAGTTATCTGCATTCAGGTAAATAAGCTGGTAAATGTACCCAAAATGGATTTAGTACTGTCTGGTGAAGATCAGCCGTACCAGCTAAAAGGACATTTCTTCCAAAGGACCCTGAAAGGGGGTGAAACTCAGCACCGAGGAGAAGCAGCAACTTTGGCAACACAATAGTGCATCAGCCATCTTCATGTCTTCTGCTGGATCTGTTTCTTCAGCATTGACATTGACAACATTGTCTGAATCCAGCTCCTTGGATTTCCAGCTGGTTTTTTAATATGACCCTTTGGTATGTTTAGCGAGGGTTTGAAACATCTATTATGAAACTTTTTGAGAGTCTGCACTAAGGCACTGTAGGCTGCAACTGCAGACTGGAGCTGTGAGCTATGAAGGAAAAGAGTGGGTTGAATTAAGTTCTGACTAAAGTATTTGTGCTGGAAAGTAGCCCAGAGGGAGTAAAGGAGAAGCTTTAATTAGAAACAACTTCAGGGCTGATGCAGCCCATAAGATATTTTTCTGCTTCAAATTCTTTGCAGCTTTCAAAAATCATAATTGGAAATAGCCTATGTGTGAAACTTGTTCTTAAAGAAATGATTAAATTCTTGCTGAGGTAGGCAAAGAAAGCTCACATGCTTCTAGAAAGTGCCAGGACAAACTTTGGGCTCCCATCCCTGTTCCTAAGGGCTAGATGGCAAACAGAGGCGAAACAGTGGCTTTTGTTTGGAAAGGGTATTATTTCCTTTCCTGAGCCTGTCATTTGGGAGTGGACACAAGCTGCTGCAATTTTAAGATGCTCTCTGAACAAGTGGCTTTTTATGTAAAGAACATGAAAGAGCAAATCTTGCCGTGTCTCATTACTGGGGAAACTGATCCAAGTCTGTAGTGGTGACTGGTGGATTAGAAGCGTTCAAATCCTGCTTTGCTGCAGTTCAGAGTTGCCAGGCTTAAACAGATCAAAGCTTCTAGGGTGTGTGCAGGGTCTTCTCTTGCTCAGGACATATTGTCTCTGAAAGTTTGAGTCAATGAGCGTTATCTACACTGTACTTACTTTCACACTTATTTAGATCTAGTCTGTTTGCAGCCTGGAATTGAGATGTGATCTGATCACAGCTGGGCAGTACATTGGTGCAAGTCTGCTTGGGCTACATTAGCACTCCCGTTGCTGGCTGTGGGATGTTAGGCAAATGGTGGGGTGGGGTGCAAAAAGGCTCAGCAGGGAGTGTATGGTCACCCGTACTGGTTTTCAGTTCATTTTTCTGCATCAGATGTTAAATGTAATCTCTAAAACAACATATGGTTCGGGCCTTGGATACCTGAGGCTGCCTCTTGTATGATGCTTGTATTGAGAGGGATGTCCTGGAACAGCCTTCCAAGGGTAGTAATCAGGGCAAAAACCTAATTTGTATAAGACTGAGTTTGATACGTTTATGGCGGGGATAGTATGATGACAATCCCTACAATGGCACAGAGCCCATCTGCGACTTCTATTACAAATCACTCCAACAACTGGTGGTGGGACACTAATGGGGAGAGCTGTGAGATAGGGCAAAGATTCTTTCCCAGGGGTCTGGCTGATGGGTCTTGCCCTCACACTCAGGGTCTAACTCAGGGGCGGGCAATAAAATTCAGTGCTGGTGGCGGTGGCAAAGAACTGGCCTGGGGCCAGGGTGGAGAGCGGGGGGATGAAGGGCCAGGGGTGAGGGAAAGCTGGCTGTGGGGGGTGGAATGGGGCAGCACAGCGCTGGCTGGGGGAAGCGGAAGGGGCAGTGCAGCGCTGGCGGGGGTGAGGGGGGGAAGGGGCAGTGCAGCCCTGGCCCCGGCCCCATGCAGTGCAGGGCAGGGGGCGGAAGGGGGCAATGCTGGCCCCATTCCCAGAACACCACAGTGCCAACTAGAGGAGCGGAAGGGAGTGGCATGGTGCCAGACCTGGCCCCAGAGCGACACAACACTGGCTATAGGGGGCAAAGAGGGGCGGTGCCGTGGCAGCGCTGGCCTGAGCGCAGCACAGCAGCTGGGTGGGGGCAAAAGAGGATGGAGGAGAGCAGGCCAGGGGCGGCGGGCTGGATAGAGGCCTCAGGCGGGCCGAATCCAGCCCATGGGTGTGTTTTGCCCATCCCTGGTCTAACTGGTGGCCATCTCTGGATTGGGAACGAATTTTCCACCAGACCAAGCTGGCAGTGAGTAGACCCTAGAGGTTTTTTGCCTTTCTCTGTCGCATGGGCCACAGGTCACTTGCTGGTTTGAACTAAGTAAATGGTGGATTCTTTGTAACTTTAAGTCTTTAAATCAAGATTTGTGGACTTCAGTGACTTTGCCAGAGGTTATGGGCCTCTTACAGGAGTGAGTGGGTGAGATTATGTGGTCTGTGATGTGCAGGTCAGACTAGTTGATCATGATGGTCCCTTTTGACCTTAAAGTCTAGGTGCTTGCAATAATTCAGATCATCTGAGGAGCTCAAGCTATTAGCTCCAAGGGAGGCAGAGTATTTTCAGAGACGCAATCTCAACTTCAGCATTTGCTTCCCCAAACTCGTTAACCTTGAGTCACTCTGCAAATCTTTTGTGTTCTCCCAGACTTTTTCTGGGGTTGAATGTTAGGAGTAGATTAAAGAGATTATGGGAGAGCTCTAGTTTTGGGGTATGGTGGGGATGGATGGAAAAGACGCTCAGTGTAGGACACTGTTGCTTCTCTATAGTATATGGAATTGTTTTTTTTGTACATGTATCCAAGGCTTTTTCCTAGATGATAAGACAAGAAGAGACCACTGTGGTCATGAAGTCTCACTTCCTGTATAACACAGGCCACAAGGCAACCCCTGGAGCCCAACTTTTAGAAAAACATCCAATCTTATTTTTAAAATCGTTGGTGATGAGAATCCACCATGATCCTTGCTAAATTATTCCATTGGCTAATTATTCTCATATTAAAAAATGTGCCCTTATTTCTATTTCTGAATTTGTCTAGCTTCAACTTTCAGCCCCTGGGATCTGAGTGGGACCACTCTAGATTACCATACCTGCTTGAAGAGGATTCCCTGATTCCAGTTGCATTTTGAGAGCAGACAGTTTTTAATCTTTTGGATGGGTGCATTTTTTAAAAACAAATTAGGAAACCGTTAATTTCAATCCTGTTCCTGCTAGAGGCTTCGCCTTGGACCTCACTGGAGAACTAATTACTCTTCTTGGAGTCAGAATCTCCCTCCCCTGGCTCTGAAGAACTAACATTGACTTGATTTGGAATTACTCATATCCTGGCGTGGGAAAACAGAGTATCTGGAGTTCATCCCTAAAATATTTGTAATGTGTATCATGTAGTCAGTTACTCTTCCCTGTGCCTTTTAGACAAGATGTGCATATTTTGATTCTTCATCTAACCATCTAGACTAGAAAAATCTGCAAATTCACAGTCCAGTTTTCTTTGATTTTTGATACTTTGTCTGATTTGTTGTCCATTTTGTGGGTTGCTCCTTTCGCGGGTGGAGACAAATGGCAGTGTCCACTGATTGCTGGAACATGGATTGAAAATTCCTGGTCCAAAGGCTAGTCAGCAGATGGATTACGGTACTGACAAGTATAGTCATACCATGTTTACACAAGTCTCACTTGGTGAGAAATAGCTGTGCAGTAATTCTGCTTGTATAAATCTTCATAAATCTGCCCCAGTTATCAATAAATGTGCCAGTTCCTCATTGTATTTTTTAGGGGAAGAGGATAGATGGTTTAGTGATTCAAGTGCTGGCCTGGGACTCAGGGCACCTGGTTTCAATTCCTGTATTGCTACAGGCTTCCTGTGCAGCCGATGACAAGTCAGAGCCTATGGGCAAGTCTGCAGTAGACGCACAACATCAGCACAGCTGCACTGCTGTAGTGCATCTGGTGAGATGCTGTGTGCTGACAGGAGAGCGTCTCCCACCGCCAAAATGCCGAGGTGGACAGCACTTACGTCACTGTCTCTTGCATTGCTCAGGACTTGCATCCTCACACCCCTGAGTGACATAAGTTAGATGACTTAAGCAGTGGTGTAGACCCACCCTTAGTTGCCTCTCTGAACAGTGGGGGATAGCAGTCTCCTGTCTCCCAATGTGGCTGTGAGGGGAAAGGTACGCTAAAGGTTTTGGGATGGATAATGAATTGGTCATTTCCTTCTGCCAAGGACACTGTTAGGTTTAGCAGAGTGGAATTAACCAGTACTCAACTTTAAACATTCAATTTTTATTTAAATACTGAAGTGATGGGGAGACCGCGTCTGTCTGTCTGTCAGTCATATGGGAGAAGGGAGGGACAGGGAAGCCTTACCCTTTATTATACATAGTTGAAGTTTCATTGAATTTTATATATAAATTAATGTTACGGCTTTAAACTTCAGGATACTTAGTTTGGACACTCATCGATAGTATACGGGGCTTTTCTGTTTATGGTGCATGCATTAGGATCTGTAGTGTGGCTGTTTGGGAAGGAAAGACACTGGGTGCCAGTGGGGTCTAAAACACCTTGATGGTGTCAGTCCTGTGACCTGTCACAGTAGGAGCTTGCATTCTGAGACTCAATGTGAACATGCCGCTAGTTATGATTTCCGTTCTCTTGCAGGTGTCCAGAAGGTTTTTTGGGACCGTACTGTCAGTACAGAAACCCCTGTAAAAGCCAGAGCTGTCAGAATGGAGGAACATGTGAAACTACAACTATGATAGGAAAAGCCACTTGTAAATGTGCTGTAGGATTCACAGGCGAGGATTGCCGATACCCTGAATCACACATCTGCTTTGTGTCTAACCCCTGCTTAAATGGAGGGACCTGCCAACCGTTTCTCCACGACACGTATGAGTGTGTCTGTCCACCAGGTTACACAGGTGGGACTTGATAATTGTGTCCATTGTATCCCCCGCCCCATTTGAGGTATCTTTAAGAGAGATGATCTTGCCTAAAAGTGCTCTGCTGTTGCTGTCAAGCTAACGGCTGCAGCACTACAAATGAGAGCTAAGGGATATAGCACAAGAAGTTTTTATTTTTTAAAAAAGCTCGTTTGGGGCATGTCACCCTTCATAGACACACTATAAAAATGCAAATGTATTTCAATCTCTTAGGGCTTGTTTGGTGGGGAAAGTTACTTCAGAAGCTATTCTGGAAGAGAGTATCTAGATTGGGAGAATAGTTATTGCCCCTTAAAGTCATGCCTATCTTATTCCAAAATAACTGCCTCATGTAGACAAGTCCCTAGAACACTGCTTTTCAGCGAAGGGACCGTTTTCCCCACAGAGGTCTGTGAAAATAAGCCAGGCTTCAGCCTCAGACAGTGGCGTTCAGGGAGGGAACCCTGACTCACTTCAGCAGGCCACCACCCTGTGTGGGTTTGGATGGGGGGACAACCAAAAACTGCAGAGTCACTGCAGAAGTGAGATCTCCGCCTGCCATCAGAACGGGGTGCCTGCCAGGCAGAAGTTAGCCAAGGAGACACCACAGCTCTGCCCTGTTACATCAGTGCCAAATGAAAGGCAGAAATGGGGAGGGGGACACATGATCCTATGTGCACCTCTACACCCACGCATTACCTCTAGTTGGGGGTCACAAGTCTGTCTATTTAAGTTTAGGGGTCCCTAGGTAGAAAAAGGTTGAGAACCATTGCCTTGGAGCATCTCACTGAGCAGCCTTGTCCAGCAAGAGCCTTCTGTAGGGAAGCTTAATTATATGTCACGGGAAATTCAGGAACCTGATTTTATCCTTGGGCGCCATGTGAGAGAGGAGAGTATAATATGTCAGCCGTGGAGTATCACGTCAGCTCATGGATTGTTTCTTGTAAACCACACAATTCCCTATCTTGTAGCCCCTGTAGAACAAAATCAGATTGATGGTGGCAGTGGGAAATGCTTGTGTTTTAGATCCAAATGTAACATTGTAGAGTCCCCAGAAAGTACACAGTGTGTACAGAAAGACCGCTCGACTGTGAGCTGTCATGAGGGTGGGGGAGGGAAGTCCATCCAAGCAATTTCCAATTGACAGATGCTCACAAGTGTCTTGGTTCCACAGGGAAGGACTGCCAGTGGGTTGATGCCTGTGCATCCCAGCCATGTGCTAGAGGAAGTACGTGCGTCGCATCTGGAAGTGGCTTCTCCTGCACCTGCCCAGCAGGCTATACTGGCCCCAAGTGTGACGCTGATGTGAATGAATGTGACACGCCAGGACAATGCCATCAAGGTGGAACTTGTCACAATTTGCCTGGTTCTTACCAATGCCAGTGCAAGCCAGGCTTTACAGGGCACCGCTGCGAGACCACATATGTGCCGTGTTCACCGTCACCGTGTATGAATGGAGGGACGTGTCATCAAACCGGTGACTTTACTTATGAATGCAACTGTCTGCCAGGTAAATGCTGAGTCCTTCCCAAAACCTAGCTGCAGTGTTGTGGTGACATTAGGCAATCAAGCCCTGAAGTTTCAGTTATTTCTGGTGTATGGAGTGGTGTGGGGGCCTCGAGGAAAGGAATGGAAGTTTGGACACGGAAGTGCACTGAGTTGATGGCTTAATTGCTGTGTGCTGTCTCTTTCATAACATGAAAGGGGTGGGGGAGGAAGCTCCCACTGACAGGGGAGGAGAAAGGGGTTAAGGATTAAAGGCCCGGAAAGGTCCTGGTAAGAAAACATAGGTGGGGTTTGGGGCCCAGATGAAACGGCTGAATGTGTCTGTTATTGTTGGAGAAACAAATTGTCTCCATTTACTGACTCCTTGGAGAGTTTGATTTCTCAACCTGCTGTTGCTTTCAAGTTAACCTATTGCCATTCATTTTCCTCTTGGTTTAAAGAAAGACTTGGTTTATGGCGAGCAGGCTCTGCTGGTTTCACCAATGGAGCTTGAGTTCCTTGAACTGGAGCTTTCTTTGCCAAAGGGTTTGTAATGCCTCATGTTAGAAGCACTGCAGAGGAGAAAGGAGAACAGCAAGTACATAGGGCCTGACCATTCAAAGCCCATAGCAATGCTCCCATGAGGGAAATTGCCTTTTTGGGCAAGGATGCACGACTGGATGGGAGCACCCTGCACTTTTCCCTGCAGCCTGGAGTGGGCTGGTTAAAATCTGACCCTTAAATATAGTCAGGAAATTAAGACAGTCACCTCCTAGAAACCAGTATTGTACCCACATATCATTTTGTAGTTGCTGGTAATGTGACTTGTTACAGAACATGTACATGGTGGGTGAGTTCATGTTACTTTGAGAGCCTTCCCTTTGTATGTCCCGACTGACATTTATGCCTAAATTGGCAGTGTTGCATTGTTGTAACTTGATTTTCAAAACTTCCTATTTAAATACAAATCAAAAGGAAAGAAAAGTTGGTGACACCAGGGCACTTCCCTTGACAACCTTGGTAAAGGCAAGGGCATCCAGGCATTCCTCACCCCAGGCCAACTAGGGGTGTACCAAGAAATATCCTCATCTTTTGGGAGATGATTCCCGGGGCCCTGAGTCCTGACCTCTTCCAGTGGGAGGAAAGAGGGCAGCAGAAGGATGTGGGAGGCTAGTGGAAAATTAAGGGAGAAGGGCCTGAAAGCATGGAGTAATGGCTGTGCAGCTCACAGTGTTGTCAGTAATTTTCTGTGATCCAGCTGCTCTGAATGCACAGTATAACTGAGTGTAAAACTTTTAGGTTCCCAAATAATTTCTTTTTGTTGATATAATCCAAATGTTGCAATCTCCCTTGGCTGAAATCTGGGGAAATTCCAGCATTCTAGAGACAAATTTACCAAAACCTATGCCACTGTAAACACTTCTCATGCTGGAGTAGTTTCATCCTCATTACAGGGTTGTATCAGTTTAAATCGGTTTTTCTCCAGTTTTAATCAAATTAATATAAAAACTGTGTAGATGATCTCTAATTCTAAACAGATGGAAAGTTTGCTAGGTCACTCAGCTTTAGTAAATAACACTTATGTGATGGATGTTTAGCTGGCAACTTTTAAACTCCTTTTAATGTGGTGAGAATGAGTTTTATAGCTGTAAATATCTGACATATAAGGAGTTGACTTGGCAACTGGCCTTAAGCAGAACGTGAAACAAAGTCAGTAGAGGAAGTTCTGTAGCTGGGAAAGTGATTACTCATTGTTATCCATCACAATAATTACCCATTAACTAAGATAAGAACCCTAGGGAATTCCAAGAGCTTGTCCAGGAAGGAATCTGTCAGGCCAGAGTGTATGAGAACTGAAAAACCTCCTAGAAATAGGGAATAACTTTGTGTTCACTAGCATTTGGTACCACGTCATCGAACTGTGGTCTCACTGCTTTTTAGTTAAAGCAGAGCATCCTAGAAAGGTGACACAAAGAGCATATTAAATGTAAGGGTCTCCGTCCGGGTGCAATGCGGGGCTTTTCCTGTGGTGTTAGGAGACACTAATCTCTCTAAGGCCTTGTCTACACGATCAGTTTATCGCGCATTAAAACTCATTAATGCGCGATAACAAGCACGGTGTACATACGTGCAAGGGTGATGTTGCGCGTCAAGCCCCTTGTTGTAGCACAATCCAACAACCACTCCGACGAGAGTGTGATTTCACAGCAGTTGCGAGCCTGCTTCAAGGGAGAATTGACAGAGGTGTGCTGGCTCCCTTCAGAGCGTGCTACAGAGAGCAAAACAAACAAGGAGTTTAGTGGCACTTTTAAAGACTCACAAATTTATTTATCATGTGAGCTTTCGGGGGAGAAAATTTTTTAGTCTTTAAAAGCCGCAGGACTCCTTGTTTGTTTTGCTGAATTAGACTAACACAGCCACCCCTTTGGAACAAAAGAGAGCAGTGTGGTTGCTGCAGCATGGGAAGTGGCTATGGCTAGGCACCTGAGGACATATTCAGCTGCAGCCTGGTCCCAGCAGGGCAGGGAGACAGAAAATAATGTCCAGTGTCTAGATGCAACAAAATAATGAATTCTACGGCATCTTGGAAAAATGCCAAGGGTTGTAGCTGCAGAGAATGATTGACATGAATGAGGGCAGTTGGTGTTATTTCAGGCTCATGACAGACTCAGGAAGGCCTAAACACATTGTTTGCCATGTGGAGAATCTCAAACATGCACCTTGACTGCAAGGGCTAGAAATCTAACAAAAATGAAAGCTGAACTTTTCTAGGGCAACTCTGCAGCAAATTCAGTTATACTATTGCATAGTGTACAGGGCCTGAAATAGGCATAAAAGTCACAGCTTTAAAGTTTCAGCTGTATTTGATAAGGATTGAAATACAGCAAATTGGATGGGGCATTTGAGAGATTAGAAGTTGTCAAAAAACTTGACCACTTGCATTTTTGAAGTTCTAACTCCAAACCGTGTGGCCCTTAATTCTTCAAATTCATCTAGATCTGCTGTTTTTGGTAAGGTGCATTGGGCTTTTGTTTAAGCTTTCTGATTTGAGACTGTTGGTATTCAAGGCCATTTCCATTCACGTTTTAAGCACTTAATTGCTCAAACCAGGACCCAACATGTGCACACTATAGGAAACATGCCAGGGGTTGTGTGCTTTCAAAATAATATTTTAGGATGCCAGACATGTCTTGGGTAGCCCATTTAGAGCTGGTACAAACTTCACAAAGTGCACACAGTACTTTCGCTTCATGCAGTGGAATTGTATTGATCTGACTGACTTGCAACTTCCCAAATGATTGTCGTCCTGTCTCCATGGCATGAACAAATAAACGCAAGGACAGGGCCCAGTAGTTGGTGAATTATTCTCTCACCTCTTGCACTAGCTGCCCTTCCTGTATTGTGCAAATGTTATTTACTTAGACCTCACAAACCCTGTGGAAAGCTGGCAGATATGGAGATCAGTATTTTTTTGAGGGGATTAGCTAAATGGAAAGAGGGGAAGGGTGAGGGAAGGTATGAAGGGCAGGAGAGGAGAGAGGCTGAGAAGAAAAGACTGAAGAAGAGGGGATTGGAGCGAACAGCTAGTCAGCACAGCAATGTTCAGTCAACCCTGTAGAAAATGGACATCAATGTCTGATGGCCCCAATTCTGCAGCTGCACTGCTGGCTTGATCTGTAGAGGGCTCCTCCCTGCACTTCCCTCCCTATAGCCAAATGGCTCTGGGGAGAGGAGGCACCATCTTGTTCTAGTGCCCCCAGGGCCTAGAGGGTGGTGGGGTGAATAGGACTTTGATTGATTGGGCTTCATTTTGCCCCAGTGTAGCAGTATCCAGTTACATTGCTTCTGCAACTGCTGTCTGTCTTCTGGCTAAATCATTAATCTAGAATACAACTCTCAGCCTTGAGTTCAAGTGGTACTAGCTGCTGCTGCAGCATGTTCGCTCATTGCGGCAGCAGGGAAGTCTAGAAAGAGAACCGAGTAAGGTGGTGGGGGGCCAGGCCCCCAGTACTGCCTCAGACAGGGCCAGTCATGTTGCTAATATTCACAAACCCTGGGATGTGTTCTGGTTGCACAGTCTGGCCCTTTGTCTCCCAAGCAGAGGCAGCTTTTGGGGTCGGTGAAGCAGGTGGCGGCCTAGGGGCCCCTTCACTTACCCCAAAAGCTGCGCCTGCCTCCTCCTGTCCTCCGGAACACATGGCGGGCAGTGGGGGCCAGCAGCGGGGGAGGAGGGGCGGATGGGGTGTAGGAGTATCCCTGTGGGGGGACGGGGTCCAGAGCCAATCAGCATGGTGGGGAGGCAGAGTGGGCTGGCCCAGAGGCCGGGCTCCACCGTTCCACCCCTCCCCTGGGCTGGCTCTTCCGCCATACCGGGCCCAGCTCTGTTGCACTCCACACTTCTGCCCCTTGCCTTTGGCTTGCCGCTTGCTACTGAAGGCAGCGGGGGGGGGGGGGGCCCCCCCCAGACCGCTCACTTTCTGGGATGGCAGTGTGGGAATTGGGAACCCCGGCAGGGCACCAGGGCTGGTTTTGGGGCCCCCAATACTGCTGAGGGAGCTGGCCATGGGGAATTGGTGTTGTGGTGGTGTTGGAGCTCCCGTGGGGTGGGGGAATCATGGGGGGGGGGGCTTTTTGAGGTTTTCAGGGCCCCCGGCATGGCACCAGGGCCACAGGGGGAGGTTTCAGGGCCCCCAGTGGGATGCCAGGGCCATGGGGGCAGCCAGGGCTGGCGCAAGGGAGCCCTATGTGGGTACCGCAATGGGCCTTTGCCTAGGGCCCCAGATAGGCTAAGGCCACCTCTGCTCCCAAGCTGGGGCGAGCAGGGTCAGTAAAACAACTCGAGTCCTCAACTGACCAGAGCACACGTCTTTTGCTTGTATAAGCCAACCTACCTGTCCAGGCCCTTTGAGCTGGCTAATGGCGGGACAGTTGTTACTGACAATCAGACCTCTGCTCCATTGTGCGGCAGGGAACTAGGGCCCTAGGACATCTTGTTTGAACATCACTTCCCACAGACAGATAATCCTCTTTATCGGGCCCCGGTAAATCATTTCAGTCTTCTTTGTTTCTGATTTCGCCAGGCTTTGAAGGAAGCACCTGTGGGCAAAATATTGATGACTGCCCAAATCATAACTGCCAGAATGGCGGTGTGTGTGTGGACGGTGTGAACACTTACAACTGTCACTGCCTCCCGCAATGGACAGGTAAGTACTTGTGCCGTATTTCAGCTGGGGTTGAGTGGCTCATTAGACTGGGATGTAGGGCCTTTTACTCACCAGTTTAAATCTAGCCCAAGGTGGGAGTGGCTGAAAGCATTTAACAACTGCTGGCTTCTCGTGGTCTGGGATGGAAAGTGTCAGTGAAATTCTTAGCGGATGATGTCATGTCAAAGCCACCACAACTGTGGAGGATAAATTCCCATTTTACCAATTGTTGGTGGTCCCAGCTGAGTGGGGATAAGGCATATTGGTGAGTGGGACGAGAGAGAGAATATATGGGAATCTTATGTTGCTGCAACTGTGCCATTTCTTTTCTATGCATTGACACCCATTGCGACTTTCACAAGCACTATATTTTCGATAAAACAAAAAATAATAGCATCAGATACCTACAGCCAAATCTTCAGTTGGATTGTCCCCACGTGACTGCTGCAGGATTGCTGTCCCAGCTATATAGTACGCAACCCATCGTGTCAAAACAATGCAACTGTGCTGCGTACAAAGTTGTGTGGTGAGCAGGAAAATGTATATGATGAAAGGAAGCAGCCTAGAAGAAACACGGTCTTGTTGAATCATGAGGTGATTCCGGCCCTCATAAAGAGCAAAACCACATAAATGCATCAGTTTGATTATGGTGGGGTGCCAACCACTTCTTAGCTTAGTTTGCTTTTAGTTGAATATACATTTTGCCCCCACTTCCAAATCCACAAATAAAGAAACAACCTCAAAACTAGTAGACTAGATATGTAGCCAAGGAAGAATTTTTCTTACAAATGTAGAGTGAAGTGGACAAATTGTTCAGGAATCGAGACCCTAAACACTGCTTTCTTGTATTCTTGTGCATCTCAAGCACTCTTTGCTCCTTATAAACAAACAAAGCTTAATTTATTTTTCCTATGAGTTCTAGTAATCTTCAGAGTTGTACACTAGATTAGGCCATATTAAAGTTTTTTAAATTGGAACATCTCTGGATAAGCAGCTCAGGCAAGCTTAAAATGGGGAATTTGGCTGCTGGACACAGAAGGTTTTATAAAATCTTTCTAGATTTTTTCCTAGTTGAGATAATCAACTTCATTGTGAACCAGTCATAAAGGAGATTTGTCAATGGAAAATAACTTTCCACCAAAATTGAACTTATTTGGACAATTTATTTTTAGATGAAAATGCATCGGCAAGTGAAGTGTACCTCAGCTTCGGAAGAGTGGGAGAAAATAATTCACGTTTGAAGAGTGGCTTCTTCTCTCTGACTCTAGTCTTTGTATGCATGCATGCATGCCAAAAGTCTATAGGGAGGGTAAGGAAGCCATTTAGGAGACCTGCAGGGCATGGAGCCGTAGAGCAGGGGCCCAGCCGAGCATGAGGGAGGCACTGAGCGGGAGAACCCCCAGTGAACCTTTGGAGCTCTCACACTTGCCCCACTACGTGGATCTTAAAAGATTTGTTGTGACCTGCAGCCTCTACAAGAGTTGGCCTGATTTGGGAGTCCTCATGAGCCTTAGATTTATTGGGGTATCTTTTTGGCCCCTCCCAGGAGCCTTAGTAATAGTCCTGGAGGAGGCTACTTTGCCTTGCGGGGGCATCATGAACATGGCTGGCAGGCAGATTTGTTGGCAGGGGCCGCTGACTAACCCACCCTAAGGCTCACATGAGGGAGGGATTGGTGATGGGCCATGAGCCTCCTAAGGCTTCTGGGAAGGTTGGGTTAAACTCTCAAGCCTTTCAGGGAAAGGCGTCAGTTCCCACAGTCAATCTCCTGAGCTTCTGGTCTCAAGAAGCTTGGCATGAATCCTAGGCCACATCTATACTAAATGGTGTAGCATGAGTTTCTCACCAGGATTTTTCATTCTGTCTTGAATCTTTGCATGGCAATATGACATGTTGCTAATGTTATATGCCCATCCAGCACAGCTTGGGTCATCCTTTGGGTAATGTTACTGCTGCTTCACTGGAATGTAGTATTGTTATCACACAAGTATTCAGAGGGGTGCTATTATTACTACCCACTGAGGCATCTGCAGAATGAAATTCTGCCTTAAATCCAGGTAATAATGTTGGGTAAGGATAAGGAACCCCTGCCGGTTTTGATACTTCTGTGGTTGGGATTTCTTAAAATAGCCAGCCAGGGAGCTGAGGAGCAGATCTTCCCATGTCTTGTGTGAGTGTTTTGGTGTGGTGGGGGCCTCTTTTGTGCAGCCAACTAATTTTCAACCACTTGAGGCTATATAGTAGGGCTTTACTGATTTTTAACTGAGCTGGGCTGGGACGCAAAGCCTGTTTCCTGGAGTCTCTTTTGAAAGTGACATCACATCTTTCAGGATTCAGTAAAGCCAGGAACTGCTTTGGAAGCCCATCTCCTTTGGGGTGTATCCTGAATCGATGAAGTGCTGCTCCACTTACTGCCTTTTTTTTTTTTTTTTTTTTAAAGAAAAAAGTATAGTCACAATGTATATGCGTGTAGGCAAACCTGTTACTACACTTGGCCTATAGAGGTGTGAAATTTGTAAAACACTTTGAGGATGTAAACAATAGGCCTTGGTAATGTTCTTCTACAGACTGCTCTTGTCAAACAGAGTCCAATTTAAACTGCTTCACAGATCTGTTTGCAGTTAGAATTTCTCCTTTATTACAAATCACTCTTGATCTGCATTGCATGGATCTCCACTGTATTTTGTGCTGCATCCTCTGAAGATTCTCTGTTGGTGCTCAGATTCACCTCCCGAGAGGCTGCTAAGTGATTTCAGGCTTGTGTTCATGCCCTGGCAGTAGAGCTGGCAATCTATGGAGGCTCCCCACTTTGCTGAGGAAGGCTCCTGTTTTTTCCTCTCCTTTATTCCTTTCTTTGGGGATCCAGTCAAGCTCTCATTGCACAATGGCCAGAAACTGTTATCAGTAACTCTCACCTACAAGCAGCTCAAGTGGGGTCTACCTGGTATTATGGGGAGAGCCACATGTCAGGGAATGTCCTGCATTTAATGGGAGTTGGGTGCTTCAACCCAGCTGCTTTGACGAAGGGGGACCTTGGCAAACCTCCTCAGCTGGTTTTTGGTGAAGCTCCCCCAAAATCACCTCTAGGTCTCAAAGCTGAGACTCTCCATACCAGCAAGGAAGCCATTGATTTACAGCAACTGAAGAGAGAAGAAAAAGAAATCTTCTGGCTTCAGATCTTGGACAGCTCTAGGCCAAGGTGACATCACAGCCTGGATAGCATGGTGATTGAAACCTTGGGAGTATCCTAGATGTATCATTTTCTTCTGGGAACATAAGGACCTTCATCTTAGTTGTGGCATCTTTAAGGTCAGCCCAAATCATCATCTCTAGAAGGGGCCACGAGGAGGATTCCTTACAATTGAAATGTCTCATTAAAAGTCGTACACCGGTTCTTCCGGATGAGCCTAACATCTTGGAAATACCTCACATTCACCAGGCCCACAATAATACAGGCAGCCTCTGGGGTTGGGATACGTGCCAGGACCAATGGTCAACGTGGGGATTGGGACAGAAGCATCATTTTTCAATGCAGCAATAAGCCTGGCAATCACAGTCCTTTCCTCTCTGCCCTTGTGATTCAGATAGCGACAGCCATGTGTTTATAGATGTCATGAGGGCTTTGCCCCATCCCTTTGATCATGGACAAAGCCATCCAGAGGCTTTAAAGTGAAGAGTGCATCTAAGGGAAACAAATAAGGAGTCCTGTGGCACTTTTAAAGGCTAACACATTTATTTATCGCATGAGCTCTCGTGGGAGAAGATCCCACTTCGTCAAAGCATCTGGATTGAAGCACCCAACTCCCATTAAATTACAATAGGATTTGGGCACCTTTTAATCCCTGTGAGCATGAGCTTGCCCTGTGTACTGGTGGATGAAAGTGCCCCAAAGTGCATGGCAGCCTCCAGGCTGAATTTTGGTGCTGTCATGACTTTTATTTGCCAAGAAGGCTGACAAATATCAAAGAGCTAGAGTTAAAAAACTGAGGCAAGGTCTCATTTCTCTTTTGACAGACACCACTTTCTTCAGCTTCTGTTGCAGAAATAGATATAGTAACAAGTAATGCTAATTTTGTTGGACAAAAATGGGCTATGCACAGAATACCTCTCAGCTCCAGAGTACTTCTCCATAATATTTCAAGTGATAAAAACAAAGGCTTTAAATTAGCCAGGTTGGAAAAGTGATGCTGGCACTGAAATCTCAAAGCAATTAACTCCCTGACCTCCTAAACTACTGAATAGGGTTGCTTCTGACTTTTCAGAAATTTCAAATCCTTACCCTGTTGTAAGAGGTACAATGTTTGTGATGCGTACTTTTAATGTGTGGTTGGTGGGCCCTCTCATGAGAGTGCAAGGAACAATCAGCACCATTGCACTCATGTACAGAAGCTGGTCGGAAGCTATTAACGCATGCAGTCCTGTTCCACATAGCATCTCCATTTTGGGTTAGCCATTTGAAAGGGGGCAAGAAGGGAAGGAGTGAGGGCTGGGTTATGATTGGTTTTCTCTTTTCTGCCCCTGCACAAATTGGAAGAGATAGCCAATAGAAGACTGAGGGGAGATTTGATAGCAACCTTCAACTACTTGAAGGGGTGCACCAAAGAAGAGGGAGCTAGGCTGTTCTCAATGGTAACAGAGGACAGAACAAGGAGCAATGGTTTCAAATTACAGCTGGGGAGGTCAAAGTTGGATATTAGGAAAACTTTCTCACTAGGAGGGTGGTGAAGCATTGGAATGGGTTACCTAGGGAGGTGGTAGAATCTCCATCTTTGGAGATTTTTAAGGCCCGGTTAGACAAAACCCTGGCTGGGGTGACTTAGTGGGAGTGGTCCTGCTTTTTAGCAGGGGGTTGGACTAGATGACCTCGTGAGGTCCCTTCCATCCCTATGATTCTATGAATGAGGGTGGGGGTGAGGGAGACTAGACACTCCAAAAGTGGCAGAGCTACAGTTCAGGGATGCAAATCCTGGGAGACCCCAGAAAGAAATCCAACTTACTTGACCAAAATTCATCCTGGAAGCTGCCATCCACATTGTGGTTGCGTCATCCAGAGGCCAGGGCAGATCCATGGTCGAAGGAATTTAGGTTCCTTTAGCTGAGATTGCATTCAGTATGAATGATAAAATATCTACCAAATCCTCAGTTTTATTCTGCGCTGCTTGCTCATTCCCAATAGTGTGTTTGGATTGGCAGATAGAAACAGTGCAACTAATATGTTAATTGAGCTCTGATAGGATGAAGATCTGCCCATCCAAAATACTCCTTCCTTTTGTTCCCTGCTGTTCGTAGTGATCTTCCAATTTCAGAAGGACTCTTTGAATGTGCCAAATAGTCTCTTATGGGCTTGTACGCTGGCCCTGAGAGACATCTGCATAAACTTGTCTCCAAGATGAAGAGGGCTGGACAGCCTGAGACTGAGTCTGGGTTGGTTGGTGTGTGCTCTGAGGTGAGACTGACAGAGAAGACTGTTCTAACTGTCAGCTGACATCAGCTTTGGTCACTTTTGCCTATTAATGCCTGGGCTACACTTACCCATTCTCCTTGTCTTGTCTTCCCCACCGCAGTGAACATAGCTGTGCAGAAACATTAATGCAGATGCAGTAATACCAGCAGAATTGTTCTTTGTATAGTCTAGTCTGGTTGGAGAACTGCTCTAAACTGTGGGCAAACTCTGTAGTCTGGTTGGAGAACTGCTCTAAACTGTGGGCAAACTCTAAACTGCTCTAAACTGTGGGCAAACTCTATAGTCTGGTTGGAGAACTGCTCTAAACTGTGGGCAAACTCTAAACTGGGGGCAAGTTGCTAGTACAGCTATGCCAGCAAACCCCTCCCAGTAAAGACCAGACCTTAGAGTGAGGTGATGTCTTAAGGTAATTACTAAGAATACACTGCTGTATTAGCTTGAGAACTAGAAGCATTTTTGTGACTTTTAGCTGTAACTGTTATATTTTGTCTTACAGATCTCTCCACTTACTAGGTCTTTCCCAAGTTTACTGGGTTTTCTAGAGGAGGTGAAGAGAGAGGGGATGTACGAGATGAAGAGTGGTTTAATGTGGTGATGTATCTCCTTTCCACCACTTCTCCATCACCATCCCATCCCAAACCACTTCACCGGCCACCACCCTGTTAGTGCACCCCCATCATTCCATGCCACCAGTGACTTTTCACATCATTCATTTTTCTTGTTGATAACTGTGTCTCCACAGAGCCCCCTGCTAGGAGCTGCATGTGCAGTCGCTAGCTCGTAGAATCATTTTCGGGCATTAATTAGTAGTTTAGGGGCATGTGCTATTCACTAAAGCCCAACTTTCTAAGTCAGAAGGCATAAAATCCCCTCTGGCAGTCCCTTGGTTCTGCTCTCTGCCTTCTTTGGTAATCATGAAATTATACTTTTTTCTCATCATGTTAATTTAAAATGACTGCAGTTTATAACTAATCTGATTTTAATTCAGACTCATGTCTTATATTTGATGATAGTTACATTTTTTGTAGTTTTTGCTATCTTGGGTTGCCTCAGGCTTTGCCCAAGATGGCAGATCATCAAAAAAACATTTCTAATTGCCTGGGTAAGTTCAGAGGGTGCCTTTCATGCCTAGGGGGAGAGAACTCTGCAGCCAATTACGTGAATGGCTACAATGGCTACAAATTCTTCAGAATGACACCAGAAGGACTAAAAAACATGTCTCCAGTATCTGTCCCTACAAGGGGTTGTGGCGGTGCATGAATTGAGGAAAAGCCTTTTCTTCTTGAAAAGCCTCCTCAGATGTGAATAACATGCCCACTTAGCGTCCCTGGAGGCTGATGCCTGCCCCGAGGCTGAGAGGGGTAGTCGGGTAATGCTTTTGGAGAATTACTGAAATGAATTTGAGGGGCTGAGAATCAAGAGTTCATCTGAGCTCTCAGATCTGTGAGATCTCATCTGCAGCTCTGGAAAAAACTCTGACATTGAAACACAGGAATTGCCATCCTGGCACAGACCATGGTCCATCAGGCTTGTTATTTAGTCTGATAGTGGCAGACCGGGTGCTTCAGAGGAAGGGGAAGAAGCCCCAATAGACAGATGTGGGGTAATCTGTGCACCATAAAGGTCTGGAATCCCTAACAAAGACTACCTGAAGGCTTGGAGGATGGGGCTTTGTCTCCTTCATTGCTTTACTAGCATTCACTGTTATAACTCTAGATATTCTCATCCACCTAAAACGTGCATCCATCTTAGCAAGATTTAAAATTATGGCTTCCATGACATCTTGTAGCAATAAACTCCAGGGTTTAATTATGCATGTGATAGAATATATCCTTTGACACACTTTGAAATCCCCACCTACCAATTTAATTGAATGTCTCCTTGTTCATGTGTTCTGAGGAGGGAGAACAGAAACTCTTGATCTACCTTCATTAGGCCATCCATTATGTTATATACTTGTATTATGTTCCTTTCTTCTCTGTCTCCTGTCAATGGTAGCCAATCCCTCCCTTCAAGCTGTCTTCATGGGAGTTTTTCCATACTCCAGTCTTGGTATCGGTCTCTGATGCCTCTCTAATTCAGAACCCCTTTTGAGGTGGGGTGGCCAGTGCTGCACTCGGAATTTCTGTTGAGGCTGCACTATTGATTTCTATAATAGCTATAAATAGCCTAATTCAGCATTATATACTCTAAATAGCCTAATTCAGCATTATATCCTCTTGTTAGTTTTTTCAGCTGTATCAGCCGAATGAGCCGAGGTCTTCATTATGCTGTCTACGGTGATTTTCCTCTCCCTGTACATGGCCTTGCATTTATCAACATTGAATTTTACCTGCTGGCATGTTGCCTGCTCACCTAATTTGGTTAGGTTCCTTTAACATAAATGACTTTATTGTAGGCAAAGCTTGTTACTTCACTGCTCCGCTCACCTTTCCAGACCATTAACATTAACTAGATCTAATGGAGATCCTCGAGACACCCTACTGTTTAACATGATGAGAATGGACCGTTTATGCTTACTATTTTCTTGTCCCTGCCACTTTTTGAGCCATAACACTGCTTTGTCTTTCACACCAGGCCTACTCGGTTTTTTTAACAGCCTCCTGTGAGCGAACTTGTTAAAGATTTTTTGAAGATGTAAATTACATTATCTGTTTTTCATTTATCCCCTACTTTCACATGCATACAACTCTTATTGGTGAAAGATAACTTTCTTTTCCCTAAATGGGGCTGATTATACCCAATCATATCTTTCAGCTGTCTTTGTTCTAGTTTAGCCAGTTTAGTAGATACAGATGTAAAATACACTGGTATGTAATTCCTCAGATCATCCACTGGAGAGAGAGGCTCTCCAGACCTGGGTTGATGGGATCTATTTTCTGAATTGGGCTTTCTATCTGATCCAGTTGGCAAAGCCCCTGTGAAGCACTCTGAGGGTGTAGGAGATGTCATATGATTTGGAGCCATGTTCTACAGTACTACTGTCCCTCCGGATCTGTGGGATCAGATCCTCAATCCCTAAAAAGCAGTCTTCCCCTCTGCACAGTGTTGGATGAGTCCTGGCGCTGTAGAAAACTTTGCTTGGGTCTATCCTAGCCTATCTCTTTGGGGGTGCTCAGTTCTAGTTAGATTTGAGCTTAGTACTTTGATGAACTTGGTTCTGAAGAAAATGGGCACTGTTTTATTTGAACACAGATCAACTCCAAAGTGAGCGCGGTGAGCTCAGGAAGTTCCTGAGAGCCTTTGTCCCATTAAATATCTTCGAGACTAAATCTATATGGGTACTACTGGTGCATGGAGGGGTCTTTACTAGAGTTGAGTGTGGTTTTTTTGTGGTTTTTTGTTTTGGTTTGGGTTTTTTTGCAAACTGTAAATTCACTGAAAAATGCATTGGGGGGGACGACGACATCAAAACTGTTCTATGAATTTGGGTAAAATTGAGTAAATACTGTAGTGTTGTCTGAAGAAAATTGAAAATGTTGCTGCGTGATTTGTAACAGGATTCTTGGTGGAGCCAGACAAGCCACCGGGCCATGCTTTTTGGAGGTACATACTACTGTTCCCCTGAATGTGACTGTCTTGGCTGCTTCCTCATCTTCAAGTAATGCCATGGTCTTTCAGAATTTGTTGTGCTCAGTGGCTGTGGCTCTAGCTTCATACCAGCCTTGCTAATGAAGCCATACAATTTTTTGGCATCCTGGAGGTTCAAGAGATAGGTATGAAGATATCAATGAGGGCTTGGTGAAGGTAGCTAAAGAAGTCTGGAATCACCCTGATTCTCTTCCTTCGGCATGAAGGAAATCTCATCTCTTATATCAAGTTCCCAGGGAGGGTTTCTGCTTTTTCTCCATCTTGCGCTAGGCTCTCCTTCTAGACTCAGCTATGAAAGAAGTGCATAAAGTTGGGGACATGGCTTCAATCCTTAAGAACAGTCTAAATGTTTAAATATGTTGGGGAAAAAATTATTCCTTGATGTCCTTAAATTTGAGAGCTGCCAAGTCCTTGGCCGTTATGGCCAGATATATCACTTCTTTGTGCTGATCAAAAGTGGCCTTTTTCAAAAATCCTATCAAAGATATTGGTGAAATCTTTGCTCTGCAATTGGGAGCCAAAGAAATAGTGAATGAACACCTAACGTATCCTTTTTCTTCTTGGAGAAGTTAATCCCTGTTCACTTCCAAGGAAAAAGGCGCAGGAAGTATCTCTGTTTCATAGTGGTCAAAAAGCACATACAGTTGAAGGTTATTGTCTTGTTCTGTTTGTTTTCTGTTTTGAAATACCACATGGATTACTCTGTAGAAGGTCACTTAGAAGCAGAGCCTTCATTTCACTGCTTTCCCTGGCCCTGGAAATATCTGGGTCAGAGTAAGAAGATTAAAGTGGGTTCTTGGTTTCTCACTTGCTAATTTTGTATTCCACATATGGACTTTCCTTTTATTAAGGAGTTCATAGTTCCCCAAACTTTCATATTTCTGCTTAAATCATCCAAGAGCACTGCACCAATTCATACTGTGCCTCCCTGCAAATATAGTACACTTGTCTCTTACGGGTTACTGTGGTCCAGATTCTAACCTAGGTTACAGGCATATCTAGAGAAATTCTGTTGACCAAATATTTTAGACTTGTTCCCTGTTTCACATATTTTTTGGTCACTCACAGTCTCTCCTCAGGCTTAGGCTTCGTCTACACTGGCTCTTATGTGGGGAAAATGTATGTCATTCAGGGGTCTGAAAAAACCATCCCCTTGAGCAACATAGGTTTTGCCAGCATATCTGCTAGTGTGGGCAGCGCTGTGTTCAGCGGACTGATGCTATGTCTATTAGATTCAAAATCCACCTGCACTTTTGGTGTTTTCTCTGCAACCCCTAGTGTTGAAAGAAATTTCAAAGTGTGGCTAAAGCTTATGCCATTTTCTTGAGATTTTTCTTTGTAGATTCAGTTGACTTAGGCTAGGAAGTAACGAGTCACCTTTGGCTGGCTATAAATTAACACATTGAAGGCCAGAGAAACACAGCATCTTTAATTCCAGGAGCATCCATGTTAGACTGAGGGTATGTTTATACAGGCAAAGTTGTGCACATGCTAGCCTGCTTCAGCTATCTTGAATCTAGCCAGCTCAGATAATGAACGGGGAAGACAGACTTGGGCACGCACTCAGCTTGCTCACTGGCTTTGAAGCCCACACTGTGCTGTCTTCACTACTGTTGGTTCTTGTGTGAGCTGGATTCAAGCTAGCTTGGGTAAACTGGCTTGTGTGCAGCTTTTTCTGTGCAGACATAGTCTGAGGTTGCGCTGGCTTCTAATAAGATCGTTTATACTGGGTATATCCAGAAGGAGGATGCAGATACTCAAAGGACAGTATCTACAAAACCCCATGTTCATGTTCTTCCAAGGCAGTGTGCCTCCTCTTTGACTTGCAGTGAGCCCTCTCGAGGGCTGTGAGGGAAATTCATTGACACAATAACTAAATGATCACAAGCCTCTCTTTTGAGACTGTGAACATGGAGGTTAGTTGTGTTAATGGCTTTTGTGTTACGGGTACGTCTGCTAAGGACTGAAGTGGGACCGCTCATTCTGTTCAGATAAGTCACTGGTGAGCTGATGAAGTTGTCTAACAGCCCACAAGGAATTCACTTGTTGTAAGTATGTACATCTTCACCTGGAGGTGAAAGCAGTAGTGGGTACCTGGGTGTGTTTAAGCAGTTAGGTTTTCCTTAGATGCACTCCCAAAATAGTCGTTTGCTATTCCACAACCTTCATGTTCTGGGGCCTTTGATCTTTTCATGCGTTCCGGATCAGTGACCTCCCTGTGAGTGGAATGGTGCCGTGTGCAAGGCTTTCCGTTACACCTGTATCTCTTGGCTTGTCAGGTCAATTTTGTACAGAGGACGTGGATGAATGCCAGCTGCAGCCCAATGCCTGTCAGAATGGGGGGACCTGCACCAACCACAATGGCGGCCACAGCTGTGTCTGTGTCAATGGCTGGAGCGGAGAGGACTGCAGTAAGAACATTGACGACTGCTTCAATACGCCCTGTGCTGCTGGATCTACTTGCATTGATCGTGTAGCCTCATTCACATGTGTCTGTCCGGAAGGAAAGACAGGTAAGGATGAGAAATGCACACAGCCCTGCAATCACTACTCTGAGCTGCTGGCGGGAAACTAGAGGGACATAAAGGAAATTCAAATGTGCCTTTTAGAAATCGTAAAAAAGGGTTAATCGTTTCTGGATCAGGGAGCTCACGGCACAGGAGCAGCTCCCCCATCGTGTGAGAGGGTGGCGGGTGCTCTCCTCTATTTCTGTGGGAGGGGAATGTTTCTAGCCCTGCATGCAGGGGCTCAGGTGTACAGGAAGGCTTTTTATACCCTCTGCACCCTCCTCACCTCTGCAAGGAGCAGCCACAGTCTGGCCTGTCTCGTGGTAAATTGTGAAGAGTAAGATTAACATTGTTTTGTGCTGCGCCTTCAAATAGAAATGCTCGAAAACATAAATGAAGGCCGAATGCACAATCCCAACTGTCCTTGTGTGTGCCCGTGGCACAGGGCTGAATCCTGGCCCACAGCCAGGCCCCTTTGCACCATTCCGGTAATGCCAAGGAAGTGGCCTTGGAGCAGGAGAATGGGGGCAGTTTGGTCTTCAAGGCAGGCAGCTGCTTCACTGAATGCTCTCCGACACCACCCTGCGAGTGGTAAAGGGATCCTCTGTGACCAAGGGCAGGAAAAGCTGCTCACCTTGCCCACAGTGAGGGCAAAGACCTCTCTTATTCTAAGGAGGAAGAACAACTTGCAGACCCTGTGAGGGCTGTAATAGCCATAGAAGGTGTGGGCAGGTGGGACCTGGGCAAGTACTGGAATATAGCTGATCTATAAAACCAGAGCACAGGAGAGGGGAGACTGGGTTTTGGAACTCCTGTACCTCTGGGATAACACATCCCTTCAACTAATGAGGGAAACTGAGGCATGGCTGCTCACGGAAGGAACGTTGCTTAGCCATCTAGGCCATAAAGCTGTCTTACCTGGAATGCTGGGGAATCCCCTGTGGGCCTAGGTAGATAAGAGCAATGAGCTGCAAGGCTGTCACACTGGTGGCATGGAGGCTGTGCAATAGCTCCTGACCAGACTGAGGAGGAGAGCTGCGTTTGTGTGTTTCCCAAAAGTAGCACCAGCTAGCTAGTGAAGGGGAGAGAAAAAGTAGCAAAGCAGAGCTGCTCCCAGCAGAGGCTCTAAACGTTGCACTGTTTAGCGCACAAGGAGTGCTGCGAAACGGTTTGAAAGCCCAGCAGTTTCACCTGCGTATATCTGGTGAGATCTCAATGGCCAACTGCCTTCAAAATTTTATCTGAAACATCTGTCACGGGGCTGGTCCTCTATTGGTATGGGAAATGGGGCTAGATTAAAAAATCAGTGGAGAACGCTAAATGCGATGTTCAGCTAGATGAACAGATTTTAGTCTTCTGAATGAATGGCTCAGTGTGACCTCCTTTGCTTCGGCAGGAATCCTGTGCCACTTGGACGATGCGTGTGTTGGCAACCCATGCCTGATGGGTGCGCTGTGTGATACCAACCCGCTAAGCGGCCATTACATCTGCACCTGTCCCCAGGGCTATAAAGGAGCAGACTGCACTGACGATGTGGATGAATGTGCAATGGGTGAGTTCCCCTCTGCTATGTGGGCTCATAGGTAGGTGCCTGGCTTTTCTGCTTCAGAGACGGATGCAGGGCAGAATGAGAGCACCTTGGAAGTTTCCAATCCCCAGTATTTAGAGGTTGAAGGAAGAGGCTTGTGTTCTTTTCAAAACCCTTCTCACACCTCCTGCCATAGCTCTGCTTAGTCATGTTAGCCATAATATCTCTAGTCCCTCTTAAGCCTGAGAATCTTGTGTTTGCAATTACATCGTGTGGTAATGAATTCCACAGGCTAATTATGTTAATTGGAAAATGTTTCTTCTTAAACATTTTGTATCTCCCACCTTTAAATATCATTGAATGACCCAGGCTCTGTGTTGAGAGACAGAGGTAAGATCCCAATTCAACTTCTCTGTGTCACTAATTATTTTGTATATCTTCCTCACGTTTCCTCCCAATGTCCGTCTCTTCATACAGGTTTTTCATGTCTCTAGTAATTCTTGTCCATCTCAGAAACTCCCCCAGTTCTCTTTGACGTAGGGGCAATCAGTAATACTGCACCGTATTCCACTTGGAGGCATACCACTGATTTACAGAGTAGTATAATTTTCATGTTTTCTATCCCATTCCTTTTGCATCCTAATAAACCCCACTAGATAATCCCTTTTCACCTTAAACTGTATAGCTCATGCTGTCTCCAGGCAGTCTCAATGGGACTGATTCTTCATTGGGACCCTTGCTTGGCTGATATTATTATAGGACCTAGAATTTAAGAGGAAATATTCTTGCATATTTTGCCCATCAGCAGGAGAATGGCTGACTGAATGGAAAGGCTGCATAGGAGCGAGAATCCAAGTTACCGTTCCAGTGATTCTGGAGATGCAAGACAGGAATACAATTAAATCTGGACATATTAGCCACCTTCCTCTCAAGAGACCAAACTAGGAGGTCCCCACATGGATTTGACTGCAAATCAGTTTCACCTTTATTAAGAAAAATCTCTGTCAGGCAGCCATGTGTTTGTGCCTCGAACAGCTGCTTTGAAGGCTTCCTTGTATTTCTGATTTGTGACAACTACTTTTCTTGGAGTCGAGTTGGCCTAGTGGCTTGTTGCTGGGATCATACTTCTGGCAAATTATTTTACCATCTCTGCCTCACTTCCCTTTTCTTAAAAATAAGTGTGACTTGCAGGAGTGTGATGTGAAAGTGTCACTCACCAGGGTGGTCTGGAGAGAAGGTCTGTTTTATGACATACTGTTGGCTATGCAGCCCATATCAAGGTTAAATAGGGTCTACGGATTTTTTTCTCATTACAACAGGTGATCTTATCTCACCTTCCTGTATTTCAGGGGTGTCAAACATACGGCCCAAACCTCTTCCATCTGGTTCGTGACTGCGCTCTGTGGAACCACGCTCTCTCTAACAGAGAGAAAAAGAGAGACAGAGAGAGAGTGTGTGGTCTTGCATACCCAACGCCCTGCAATGCTGTGAGGATGTCAGGTCTCGTGATATCACGGAGCTGTGGGCATGCGAGACTGCACTCTGCGAGATCATACTCTCTCCTTAACGCAGAGAGAGTATCACAGAGTGCAGCTTTGCATACACAGCACTCCGTGATGCTGCAAGAGTGCCCTAGTATTACATTTTATCATACGTATGGCCCACTCAAAATACATTTAAGTCAAGTCTGGCCCACCAGAGCAAAAGAGTTTGACAACCCTGCTCTATATGCTGTTCTCCAGTATTTCAATCTTAACATCCGCTTTGATTTGCTGTTACAGCCTGACCTGATCCTGTGTCATGCACTTCCCTCCATTTATATTCCTCCCATTCTGTAAGTTCCCATCTTCAAAGTGTCTGACAAAGTGGGATTTTCTTCCACGAAAGCTCATGCAATAAATAAATCTGTTGGTTTTTAAAAGTGCCACAGGACTCCTTGTTTGTCATACTGCTGTAGTTACTACAAACTCTTCACTTATCCGCTGTCTGTCAACCTAGCTCCTTGGATGAAACTGCTGACTCCTCTGTTGGATAGCTGCCTTTCTGACTATTTTTCCTCACATGTATTGGCTACGTTTTTTCAAGGTGACTCTGCCATTATTTCCTGATGTTATTTCTAATCTTGTCTCTCCTGGCATTCACAGCTTCTTCCAATATACCCTGATCTGCAGACTTCATAGTGCTGTTTGCCATCTCTCCAGTTCCTTCCTGGCCATTCAGATCCACTGGGTAGTCTGTAATAACATTCTCATTTGGCTGCTGGGAGAATTACAGAAAGGAAAGGCAGTGTGACCCAGTTACCTTCTGCCCCAGCTGCAGTTCCTCCCTGGGATTAGTTTTATTTACCTGGCAGAAGGAGCAAACTGTGTCACTGATCCTCTCACTCACCAAGTATGGGTGCTGGTGGTTCTTTCCAAAGTGGGCCGCAAAGTTGGGTTTACGTGCCAAGAAAGTCGTCAGCCACAAGTCTGCCCCGTGACATGGAGGGGTGGGCTAGGTAACAGAAGCAGCTTTTTCATTGCTGCCGAGGAATAACCCTGGCAAAGGCCCACTTGCTCCTGGTGGCTCTTGGTCATTTGGTTCATCATGAACATAAGAACAGCCAGACTGGGTCAGACCAGTGGCCCATCTAGCCCGGTACCCAATCTTCCGCCAGAGGCCACTGGCAGGTGCTTCACAGGGAATGAGCACAAAAGGGCAATCGTCGAGTGATTCATTCTCTGCCACTCACTACCAGCCTCTGCTGGTGCACAGGGTGCTTAGACCACTTAGTACTCTCTCAAGAAACAGTTTCCCCTTTGTCACTGGTGCTTTTTATCTTCAAGGCCTGATTCTCCTTCCGGCTTAGATTGTGGCTGTTGCACTTTAGGGTCATTGTACGGTTTCCTTAGTAAATAGACAGAACCTTTCAGTTTATCTGAGACCTTGTTTTTCCCTGTTTCAGTTGCTTGGGACCCTTACATCTAGCTTAAGAATAAAGCCTCAGAGTTTATCTGGCAGCTCTTTCAGCCCTTCAAGTGACAGAGGTTGATGATGGCATGTCAAACAGGAAGCAGTTACATCCTTTAACTCTGTCTCCGGACTTCTTACCACGTGGGTTTAGGAAGTTTCAGTTTTTTTCACACTAGTATCTCTGGGTTTGTCTGGACTCCAGAAACATTTTCAGTCTTGCCATTGATTTGTGTGTGTCCATTGCACATTGTGCTGCTTGAAGTCCGGCACTAACCAGTGTCCCTGGGGCTGGTGTGTCCTGGAGAGGGCCAGGCCTTGAGTGAATTTCACTCCTCTGGCCCCTCTTGGACAAAGATGCTGCATGGATCCCCTTTAGGAGAAAGCCCTAAACCAGTGTGACCACGATAGGTAGCAAAGCTCTGCTTGTCACTTGAGCTGAGAAGCAGCCTGATGGCCTTGGCCCTCAAGTGGGTGGGCAAGTTGAAGCGGTGATCTGGATACAGGCCTTCAAAGAGGTTTACGTGTCCTGATCAGGTTGGGTGCCTCTGTCAATGCCATCTTCACCTCCGTGGAACTGAGGAGAGGAGCAGTGACAGAGCTCAGAGTGCTTCTCTCGGTCCATTGAAAATGCCAGGAAATTTCTCTTCCTATCTGCAAGCAGGGGCCTGTTACATCTTCCCCAGGCACAGCAAAGACAGCAGCCACCATGCAGCAGGAAGAAGGGTCCTGTGCTGCTTGCCAGGAGGGAGAGGCACAAGATGGGGCTGCCTGGTAGAGGGTGCTGAGACTGCTATGAGCAGATTCTGATATAAACCTATTTATCCTGTAGCAAACAGCAACCCGTGTGAGCACGCTGGGAAATGTGTGAATACAGAAGGCTCCTTCCACTGCGAATGCCTGAAGGGATACATGGGACCTCGCTGTGAACTGGACATTAACGAGTGTCTTTCCGAGCCATGTCAAAATGATGCCACCTGCCTGGATAAAATTGGAGGATTCACATGTCTATGCATGCCAGGTAAGGGGGACTTTCCAGGCTGGGGGCATCATTTTGACATGGCTCGGAAAGACACTCGTTAATGTCCAGTT
>ML686139.1:759114-875929 GCA_007922175.1 Pelusios castaneus | reverse complement strand
AGCATGGGTAGAAAAGTTCTAAAGTGTGAGACAGGGAAGGATTGTTTGCTGTGCGAAGATGGGGGTGATGTCCAAATGTTGAATGAGGTCCCTGTCGATTGTTTGCTGTGCGGAGACCAGCTGTGAAGTCTTGCTGGTGTGTGAGGAGAGGAGAAAGCAGACAATAGCAGTAGTGTGAAGGAGGAAGAGAAGCTAGTTTATAAATTCCAGAGGCGTAGCCGTGTTAGTCTGTATACAACAAGGAGAGTCCAGGACTCCTGTTGTTTTAGTCTGTAAATTGTTAGTGAGCAAGGCCTAGCCTGTTAAATTAAATATAAGCTCACAAGTCTGCTACTGCTAATATTGAACTGCAAGGAGAGAAATGTTTTTTATACTCGGCAGACACAGTATTTAAAACGGTGTATAAATTTTTAACTTTTGTATCTTCTTTTTGGCTTTGGATAATCCCCAGGGCTTTGTCAAATCCAGGTTTTCAGTGTCACAAGTTCCAAAGGGATAGGCATGTTAGTGTAGGTCAGCAAAACAAACAAGCCCTGTAGCACTTTTAAAGACCAACACATTTATTTTTTGCATGAGCTTTCGTGGGTGAAATCCCACTTTGTCAGATGCTAGACAATGGAAAAGTTACAGTATGGGAGGGAAAGATAAATCCTGTGATTACACTTCACTGCATCAGGTCAGATTATTTCAGCAAATCAAACAAGTTGTATTTTCCAGTGGCTTGGGAAACTAGTCTGTAGATTGATAGATCCCCACCATTAAAAATATGTTCTGACATGTTTGAAATCCTTACCTTGTAGCATTTACCACATCAAGTCCATCAATAGTCTGTCTCGTTTATTATCCTCCCTCTAGTAGTGAGCAATACCCAGTGCTTCAGAGAAAGGGGAAAAGCAAAGCCAGTTTGGCCAGTTGTGCAGTGTTATGCAAATATGGAGGAAGAATTCCTTCATGCTGACACTCTGAAGCACAAAGTGAATTTAACCCAGTCTTAGTTTAGCAACAAATGAAGGCATGGATCCGCCCTTTCTAAAAGCCCCGTACAGTGTTTTGACACTGCTTTCCTGTAGGAGTGAATTACAGAATGATTTCTTGCTGAGTTAGGGTGTTCTTTTGTTTGTAAATTACCTTAATGTTAATTAATGACTCTACTTATGTTCTTATGTTGGTGCCCATCATCGGTGTATTTGGGCACCGCCCAAATCATTAAAAACATAATTGTCTTTTTCCCTTTTCAGCCTGTAGAAGAAAAAGGTACTTTTCAATTCAAATTTCTGGCTCTAATGAGTTATTGCAGGATCCTCGAAGAAGCTTAAAAATGGAATGTTAAAGTTGAAAACTGCACCTCAACACTTCTATTTGTCTTTAAAATATGGGTGCTTTACATCATAAATTGATGATGACAACTGGAATCTCCACTGCCATTAAATCTAGCTTTGATTTTCAGACCTGGGATTAGGTGCAGCCAATGCTCTGGGTGCTTTCTGAAACCTTTTTCCCATTCCTTGTTCCCCTCTTCAGGGTTTAAAGGGGTGCACTGTGAAATGGAGATTAATGAATGCCAGAGTAACCCCTGTGTGAACAATGGCGAGTGTCTGGATAAAGTCAATCGCTTCCAGTGCATCTGTCCACCTGGTAAGTATTTGTCTCCTGCACCACCTCTGTGCCTGCCTCCAAAGGGCACAACCGACCATGGGAATGGAGTGAATGCAGACCTGTTCAGGATGTGCCTTCCCTGCGAAGTCCTCGTGCCATGTTAGAATTCCGTTAAAGGAGAACAGAAGGGGTTAGCTGTAATGCTTACTGATACATTCTGTACACAGGCACACTGATGCAACATTAATAATGTGTATTTAACTAGAGAAACATCAAGTGTGAACGTGTGGCCCTACACAGTCGCTGACAGCCCTGGCTTCGCTGATTAGGAACACCATGGTGAATTACAGATCAGTGTCTATAGATATGATTTTATACATCTCTTTTCATTTGAGCCACTTTTCAGCCTCAAGACAATTCCTTTGGCTTCCTCGAGGATTTAGGTGGGACCTTTCCTCAACAACTTGGTTTATGTCACAGCACAGTACAGGGGTCTGTGTTCTCTGTAGAAAGAGGCTGGTGCTGATTCAAGGGACAAACACCAGGTTCAAAGTCACTAGCTTTAAGGTCCAATATCTTGCAAGCCATGCAGGCTACAAGTAAATGGTTTTTTTTCTCCTGGACCTGCCCAGGGAGGTCGCCACTTCCTTTCAGTCCCTCCCCACACGCAGAAGCAGTCCTTGAGTCCTCTCTTCCCTTCTCTTGGTGCCATGATGTCTGGGCCCCTCACCAGAACTCGCCCAATCTGCTACTGCGCTAGGCTTTGCTAATAACAGAGTGTTGTAAGGTACAGATAAGGTGCATTGTGCCGTACAACTCGTACTGGGCTGTACACTGCATCCCAGCCTGCTGTGCTGGCCTCCGCCATAATTGTGGCAAAGGAGATGCTTTAGATGAATTTTTTTTTTTTTGGTCAGTTCCTCACATTGACTGCCTAAAGAGCTCTTCCATTTGTTATTTTGTTGGTGGCTTCCTTGGTTTCCCAAGCATACCCCTGTTCTCCTTTGCTTTGTTCTTGTTGCCCCATGCCAGCCCTGTTCTGATCTGTGTGCCCTGCATATGAAGATGTGTTACATTGCAAGTGACAATATAACCGCATATAGGCATGCCCAGCTAGGTAGCATGGACGTCAATAGCAGTGAAGACATGGAGGCATGGATTCTGGCACAGGCCAGCATCCCAAGTACGTTCCCAGAGTGTTCTCAGATGGGCTTAGACTGCATCGGCTAACCTGTGCCATCGTGTCCTCGTTATCACTGATACCCGGGCCAGCCAGATTAGTGCACTGTAGTCACCCCATCACTTGCAATGTAACATACCTTGAGCATCACTGCAATTGTTCCTGTCCCTTTGACCTGGAGGATGGAAGCCACCTCTTGGCTGGGTGATTTGCTGGACCAGTGACTAACTAATACAGGTGGAGTGTGGACTCATGATGCAACCCAGTTTAGATCTACCAGCTACATGGGAGCAGTATTAAAGACTTACTAAGAATTAATCCTTGGCAATACATCTGTCAAAGTCTGGTTGCTCTGTGATGCAACTGACATGTTCAGAATTCAATGGAGAAAAAAGTGGCGGTAGTCTCTGAAGTTCCACTCAAGTCTGAGCTCTGCCTGTTTGTTTCAAAATGAGATATTTCAGAGATCATCCTGAGATGTGGAAGGATTCAAAGTTTATTGGTAAATGTAGGTAAACATTGATTGCCCTGACAAGAAATATTTCCATTGATAACAGAAAGTCACACTAAGTCGCATTTTCTTGCTTTGCCTGAAAAGGTCTTAGAATTTTGTTAGGTATATTTACTTTGTATATTTTGACATGTAATGTTGGCAATTTGTGCTTTAATGTTTATAAAGCTTCCACTTTCTGATTCTCAATGTCTGCTTTCATTAAATAATTATTGTCCAACACTCCCTATTTTCCTGAAAATGTGAAAAATTTAAATGGATAAAAATAGAAAAAATGCTTAAAAATGAGCATCAGTTTTATCTGTTGACATTATAAAAATTGATTTCTGCCAACCCCAATCATATAGTATAAACATCTTCGTGATTGTCCCTTTTCCTGGAGTGATTTTAGGTAAGTAGCTGACCTTGGTGACATTTAAAGTGTCATTAGGATTCAGAGATAACAATCCACTGAGGTTAATGAGAAGAGTTTATACTTCTCCAGAATCAGGTTCAGGCTGTCTGCAGACTCTGGCAGGCACTCAGCATCCATTTTTTTTTAATCATCAGTCAGCATTCTTCTTCTTAACCATAGAATCTAGAGCTTAGATTATGGAGCCAAGATGGCAGCCATCAGGAGAAAAAGTAGCTGGCTGACTAGCTGCAAATTGGCCTGGTCAGCTGCTGTTGTGTTTGAAGAGTGAGAAGGGAGAGGGGATAGAGCCGACTCTGAATTGCTTCCGGAGTCTTACTTTTGTCTTGCCTTTCAGGTTTCACTGGAGCAGTGTGCCAGATTGACATTGATGATTGCTCCAGCACGCCTTGTCTAAATGGAGCAAAGTGCATTGATTATCCAAATGGCTACGAATGCCAGTGTGCCACAGGTTAGTCTTGTCACATCTTCTCACATTCAGCGCAATGGCTAGAGCCCCTGGAATAGAAACTACTGTGAGCAGCAGCCTGGCTAGTGAGCAGAGGCAGGTAGAGAAGTATCAGGTTCTATGCTGTCTCAGAATGGCTTTTTCCCAGAAAGCTTTGCTGCCCACCTCTCTGCAGTTTGCAGCAAAGGGCAGCACAGAGTGTCCCCAGAGACACTGGTTTGTGATAGCAAAGAATTCACAAATGGCTGGATGTTTAGCTTTACCTTTCAGTGTCATCACTTTTCCCCTGCAGAGTCCCTATTAACAGCCATTTTTCCATTCTGGGGCTCCACAGCATGGAGTGCTTTCTTTGGGACTTCAGAATGGGCCAAAATGAAAAGTGGCAGCCTGAGGCAAGGAGAGCTGGCTAGAGCAATATATTGCATCGCTTTCTGCATGTTTGCTTCCAGACTACTTAATATAACAGAGGCGCTACGGGTTTCAGTGCAATGAGTGTATTGAACGCTCAGCAATGTGGTACACAGTTAATGATCACCTGCCCAAAAAGTCTGCTTTAAGTGTCTTGCGCAGTGTCACATAAGAACTCCATGGCAGAGCCAAGGATAAAACTATGTTCTCCTGGGTGGCATTCAACTGCTGGGCTGCTTGTGCTATCTCAGAATTGACAGTTCCTAACTTAAGTACTTGACTTTCCAACCTCAACTTTTTTAGTATAGTTTTTTGATGTAGATGTAGATATAAAAATTACAATACATCAGCTCAAACAAAAGATTGTGGGTACCTTAGAGCTGTTCAGACCAGCCTTAATTCTCCAACTCTCAGCAGGAACTGCTGGGTGAGGATTGGGTCAGTTAGACTCTTGTCCTAGTCTGAGCGTGGCCACTTACTTCCACAGATGTTGAACAAGTTGCCTGCCTCAGTTTCCCACTTTGTAAAGTGTGGCAGTATTGACTTATACCACAAGGGATTCTTGAAGCTCTAGAGACTCTATGGTACTAGGAGAGAGGCAAGATAGCCTCTGGGGCTGCTGCTCTCCCAGGTATGCACTTTGGCTTATTGTCAGTCAAATTCTGTCGAAAAAGTGGGGAAGGCAAAATATGTTGTTTAGTTGCACAAGAGACACTTTCCTCAGGAAGTCCTAAAATATGCAAGAGAGCAGAAACCCCTAACTTTAGTTTGGTCCTGATTTTATATTGGGCAAGTCCTCTTTCCTGAGAAATGGAGGTGGCAGCGGGTGCCAGGGATAGCTTAATGATGCTACACTAGAGCGAGTAGATACTAAGCCATTTGGAGCAGGAGCCTTCCCTTCCTTGATGTTTTATAGCATCTAGTATGTTGGTTCTACTAGAAACAAGAGAATTTACCAAAATGGCATTTGGTTTTATCAGGGAGGTTTCAGCAGCAGTTTCAGAAGAGGAAAACTTATGGAAGAGACATCAGAAGAGGCCTTAAACAATGAAACAAAATATCACGGGCAGATTTCCAATCTCATGAAGTCTTTATGTCAAATCTAGCTGTTACGTTAAAAGATATACCACAAGCTATTGGTCTTGACGTAGTAATTTTGGAGTGAAACTGCATGGCTTGTTACATAGGAATTCAGGGCAAATGATCATAACAAGGCCTTCTGATCTTGAGATCCGTGAATCCAGCACAAGCAATGGCTGACAGAGGAGTATGTCTCTTTGTTCTCTAGGAGAAGTGGTTCTGTGATGTGCGGTAGGACAAGTTATCACACCACAGACAAGACCATAGTGTTACTCCAGATTTTGTTCTGACAGCAGTATCTCAAAAGAAGACAGAATTACTATAGAACAACTGCTCGTAGTGGGAGCTCTAGAGCTCATGGGTTCTTGGTAAAGACAACAGTCAGTTTTTTTTCAGGTTAATGAGTTTGAAAGAATATGCAGGTGGATGTGTCTTAGGTAATACTCCTGTCAGATGAACCTGGCACGCACGGCCCTCTTCATTCCAGTAAGAAAATGATGCATCAGGTTCTGGAAAATGTATCAGGAAAATTCTGGAAGTAACATTTATTTTCCCAGCATTAGGAAACCCTCTTAGAAATGCTAGTCGGAAGATCCTTGTAAAATGTCTGTCTCTGTGACGGCATGCAGCTTTAAATCAGCATGATTCCACTTAATAGCTGTTCCCCAGGGAGTGCTGGTAGCTAGTTTTTCATTGAGGGCAGATTTTGGAAGTATCGGAATGGAATGTCTCCAGTCCAGAGTGGAGAGCTTGTTGCCACCAGGGTCCTCCTTTGTTTATTCATTGTGACAGAATAAATGTCACGGGGGGAAAGGAAAAACCCAAACCCTTTCTGGATTTGGAAGCAGCTGTGGAAAGGCTGTGCCTAACTCAAGCTAGGATGTGGCCCAGCTGATTTCACTCAGTGAGGAGGGAAGCCTGAGTCATGAATCTTTAGCAAAGTCTGCTGGGAGGGGCGAGAGGGGTTTGAGGCTGTATACAACGCAGGACAGGATCACCTCATTCAAGGAGCGGCGCCGTAAGAAGGATAGCTTGCTAAAGGAGGGCTGGGAACCAGCAGCACCAGATCAGAGTGCTGACTAGATGAGATTTTAGGATTTCCCAGAAAAGGAAAAAAGACTTTGATCACACCTGGGCATACTGAACATGGGCAGCTTTGAGGAAATGGGATTGGAAACCACTGTGAATGGACATGCAGTTGAAATACTAGTGTGTCTGTTTACAGAACTGCTACATATTTGGCTTCTTCTTTTCCACCATTTGGGGTAGTCGGGACATCTTGGCCCCCTCCCTGCTACCTGGGGATGGCATCATACATTAGAGTTGAAAACAGACCATGTGTCAGGACTCCTGTTCTGTCCCCTGTGAAAGATCATCCCCACCTATGTTCTCCAGGCCTTTGTCTGATTAACTCTAAATGTCTCAGGCTATAGAGGATCAACATTATAATTGGGCATTAATAGGGCTTGGAAATGTACCTGCTAAGACCTAGTCCTAGGACTAAGGCTTTCTAAACTGTGTGTGTGGTCAGCCTCCAATTAATGTTAGAAAGTTGAAGTCCCACCTTCCTCACCTTCTGGTTGATGGAAGGTTGAAGGAGCCTGCCCCCCAGAACCACCTGGTTTGAAGATCTTAACTGATCTCACGTTACTCTGCCCTTTCCCCATTCACCATGTTATTGAGGGAGTCCTCTGCTGTTTTGCCCATTCCTCAACCTTGTTTTTTAGTCCTTCCAATAAACAGATCCCATTCCTGCCTCTCACTCAGAACTTTCCCAAGCCACAGCAGAATGGAACCGGTCAGATTCCTCTTGTTTTCACTGCTGTCCACACAGGGCGCTGCGTTAAGTCTTCTCTTTGCTGTGACTTGGAGAACTCTGAGGCACAGCAGGTGTCTGTCTGCAGCCTTTAGCAGATGGCATTGTACAATCTTACGGTTGGTTCGTGGCTGGAGTGTTTAAAGATTCTTGCCAACCATGAGGACTAAAAGATTTTTTAAAAACTAAACCAACTTCTGCAGTGGAGACCTCCAGGAGAACTTCTATGAGAAATTCAAAGTTTTCAAGGCCTGTGCATTGATTTCTTATACTGACAAGAATTAAATCCTCTGGACTTCTGGGTAGTGGAAATATCTAGTGTATGAGTGAAGGGATTTTCTTCAGTTTTTCATATTGATGTCAATGAACAGTTCTGACACTAATTTGAATATTTTCCACCATCATTGCTCAGATCTCAGTGCATTTCCAGTATCAATCTCTGTTGGAAAGATTATATCTATGCAGCTTTTTCAGTGATCCACCAGGCTTTGTGCACTGTATAGGGTCTGTTGGCTTCTCTGGGGTTGGGAGATGGCTTTCAGGTCAGCTGCCCAAACAGATCATTATATTCTGTATGCCATCTTGATGATTTGTTCTGAAAGACACCGTATCGAGTTTGATGTTCAGCACAAAGCATATCGTATATTATATCTTTCAGCCTCTTAGTCATGCACTCATGTCTCTTAATTTTTCTCATAGGTTTTACTGGCTCTTTGTGTGAGGAGAATATCAACAATTGTGACCCTGACCCTTGCCACCATGGGGAATGCCAGGATGGAATTGATTCCTTCACCTGTATCTGCAATTCTGGGTACATGGGTGCCATATGCAGTGAGCAGGTAGATGAATGCCAAAGTAACCCCTGCCTCAATGAAGGACGCTGTATTGACTTGGTGAATGGCTACCAGTGCAACTGTCTCCTGGGAACGTCAGGTGTGTAAAATGGCGGGGCTGACAAAAATCAAGACTTCAAAAAAAAAAAAAGAAGTCACAATCTTATCAGAAGTGATCCTTTTTATCATCATAACTAGTTATTTACTTTCTTCTCTTTTTATGATCTTACATTTTTAAAATGGGTCTTTTGTGCTTGTTTCTTTAACTAGTTAGCTGATTGTTAGAAGGAAGAGTCTGTGTAAAATACAAAATTCTACGAAATTTCACATTTAAATGCTTATCTGTGCTGCAAAGTGCAAGTCCAGGACCTCATTAGCATCCTTACAGTGAGAACACAAACATAAAATGGATAAACAAATAGCTGTGTTTGCAAACAACACCACTAATGGGTGGGATAGCTACCAGTCAGGGGGGACTAAAAGGTTTCAACCCATCTGTACTCCTTAGTCAGGGTGTGTGCTCCTAAATGACTTAAGTATTTTTGAAAATTCCATGCTTAGGTGTCTCAATAGGGTGTAATGGCTTATCTGTCATCTCCTATTTTTGAAAAATTTGACCCGTGTGTAAAATACATTAACTTTGTTAATGTATGAAAGACTAAACTCTGAACACTGAAATAAAAATTGTTTCAACATGACAGACTGCATGCCACTCAAATTTTTAATTTAAAAAAAAAAAAAGTATTTTAGTAATGTAGCCTCATTGACTTCAATAGGGTCATTCTTGAGAGTGACATTATATTAGTCTAAATATTTTCAGAATCAGGGACCTAATTCTCAATATTTTATTTTCCCCCATAGCAGTTTTCCCAAACAGGATACCTTTACTGGTATTTAGATTAAAAATGACATTTATAATTTAGTTTATTAAATGCATATTAAGTTTGAATCTAAAATTGCAATAGCACAACTCTCAAATCACTCTACTTAATAAATTGCTTAAATCACCTCAATTTAAATGCTCTGTCAGATAGTCTGTCCTGTAAAATGTTATTCTACAAGAGCCATGCTTGAATGTCCTAATGTTCTACTTTGAAGGAAAAAATGTTTAACAGAACCATTTTGGCTTATGTCAAATAATATTGGTGGCTTTTCCAAATGAATATTGTAGTTAACATCCCCCAAAGTCAAACCCAAATTCATTAGTTCCTTTTGAAAAACTTAACTTTCAGTGATCGAAGAATTAAGGGAAAATTCTTATTACCTTAATTGCATAACAGACCTCAGCGCCCAGATTTAGTGATTGTATTGATTTAGTGATTGTAGTGATCGATTGTATCGATTTGAAATAGACTCTGTATGTTAATCCTTAAGGCTGTTACTGTTGTAGCCAAGACAGCTTACCACTCTTTATTCCACTTCTTGCTTCTGTAGAGCTCCTGCCTAGGACTGATCTATTACTACATGCAGATCACAGAGCAGTCATGGTAATAGGCCATGTCCCAGGTCTCATGCCTGCTCTGTGATTTTCGATTAAAAAAATGCCCGACCCCCTGCAACGCTCTCTTCCTGGCAGAATGTCCTAATCCTGGGCCCATGAGGAGGGGGTATTCACGGGAGGGCTGGAGAACAAGCTCACCCCTGGCATTGGTATTTGGGGCTAGGGTCGGGCCTGGAGATTGATAGCCAACCCTGCCTATGGCATGGGCAGTGGCAGCTCCTGTCTCACAGGGCTGAGCCTAGGGGTTGAGAGCAAACCTGTCTCACACTCACCTAGGGCATGGGGAGCAGCAGCTCCTGTGTCCTGCAGGCCAGATTCAGGGTGTTCCAACACCATTCAATCACATTTGGCACAGCTTCCCCCTCCTAGCTGGACAGAGGGGAACTGGGCAAAATTTGAGTGAGCAGTGTTGTGATTCCATGTGCCAGGTTGCAACACCCGGAGTGGGGAGTTGGGTCTAGTCCCATGGGACACAGGAGCTGCTGCTTACAGGGTCAGTGCAATGTGTGCTCATTCTCCAGTACCCCAACCACCCCTTGCCCAGAGCCTACAGCCTTCCTGCATGGACAGATCAAGAAATCACAAGTTCCAAAGGCGTAGCCATGTTAGCCTAGTTCAGCAAAACAAACAAGGAGTCCTGTGGCACTTTTAAAGACTAACAATTTATTTATCACGTGAGCTTTTGTGGGAGAAAATCCCACTTCGTCAGACACTTGAAGATGGGGAACTTACAAAATGGGAGGAAAATAAATGCAGGGAAGTGTAAGCCATAGGATCAGGTCAGACTGTCACAGCAAATCAGTGCAAGAGTTTAGATTCAAACACTGGTGAATAACATATACAGCAGTGTGAGGGGCCGCATTGGAGGACAGGACACTTGATGTAGGCCAATCGGCATGTGGGGGCCTCTGCCTGGAGTGGGCCAGCCCAGAGGCTGGGCTCTGTGATCCCGCCCCTTGCCTCTCCCTCCCCGCCTCATGCCTTGCCCCCTTGCCAGGTGCAGACCCTCTCCTGCAGACTGTTGGTGAGATGGGGCAGCTGCGGCCTCCCAGAAATCCAGTCATTCTGGGTGAGTGGCAGGCTGCTGCTGCTGACTTTCAGCAACTTGCCTGTCTAGCTCTCAAGCAGCCCAGGGCCGGGGCAGGAGGGCCACAGAGTGCGGTCTCTGTCCCACCCCTACCCCCTACCCCCTGCAGCATCGCTGGCCCGCAGCCCCCATGCAATTCTCCCCAGCATCATCGACTTGCAACCGGCCGCAGCTCCCCTCCACAGTGCCAGCCCTGGTCCCCTGTCTGCAGTGCTGGCCAACTGGAGGCCCAGAGCCCTTGACATTACGCCCCAGTGGGGGGAAAAATGGGGGGCCCCACAAGGGTCAGAAGGCCTGGGGCCCCCAGGCCTTGATCCATCCCTGTGCTGGAGGTGGGGGACAGTGCTGGGAGTGGGGGCTAGGGCCAAAGGCCGCCCTACCTCCGCAGCGGAGCAGATAGTGTTCCTGCCTGCCCTGCTGCCTGCCCTGCCCTGCCCCCCCCCAGGGGGCAGAGAGCCGGCTGTCATGTGGCTGTGCTTTCTGCGGGCGGGGCTCTGGAGAGAGCCCATTCAGTGGAGTTCGGGCCTCTTCGCTCCTGTCCCCCCCACCCCCAGTGCTGAATGGGCCCTCCCCAGGGCCTGGGGGCAAAGCAGCTTCTGTTCAGCACTGGAGGAGAAGTGGGGGGTTGACGGAAGCTGGGGCGAAGCAGCCCAAACTCCACTAAATGGGCCCTCTCCAGGGCCGCACCTCCAGAAAACAGCAATCACATGCTGGCCCGTTCTCCACCCCTTGGGGGTAGGGCAGGCAGGAACGCTGACTGCTCCGCTGCGGAGTGAGGCGGCGCCTGGCCCTGGCCTCTCCTCCCAGCACTGTCCCTCCTCCAGCGGTGGGCCACTAGAAATCTGGTTCACACGCTGGGGGTCGGGGCGGGCCAGCCCCGAGGCCAAGCTCTGCGCTCCTGCCCTGCACCTTGCCTGCGGCTGGCTGCTGAAGGCAGTGAGGCAGCGCAGGGTGCAGAGCAGTTGCCCTGTTCTCCTCCCCCGCAAGACAACAGGTTGGATTGAACATGCCCGTGGGCCAGATCCAGCTTGCAGGCTGTAACTTTGACACCTGTGATACAGAGGAAGGTGAGGTCAAATCACCAGTTGTATTGAGAGAAAAACTCCATAGTCCTTATTTAGCCCTGAAGCAAAAGTGTCAAATTTGCATATGAATTCCGATTCTGCAGTTTCTCTTTGAAGCTTCGATTTGTTATCCATTTGTTTGAGCACAGCTAATCATCAATGGCATGAGCAGGGAGATTGAAGTGTTCTTCTCTTGGTTTTTGAATGTTGTAATTTCTCATGTTAGATTTGTGACCATTTATTCCTTTGCGCAGAGAGTGTCCTGTTTGTCCAATATATAAGGTGGGAGTGTGGGGAGCAGGGTGGGGGGCGCAGCACATGATGGCATAAATAACATTGGTAGATGAGCAGGTGAATGAGCCCTTGATGGAGTAGGTGGCTTGATTGGGTTCTGTGATGGTGTCTTTTGTGCAGATATGTGGGCAAAGTTGGCAACGTGGTCTGTTGCAGGGATATGTGTTGGCTTTAATGGTTCTGTTGTTTGGTCGGTAGTTGCTGGTGAGTATCTGCTTAAGATGGGTGGCTGTCTATAAGCGAGGAGAGGTCTGTCTCCAAAGGCTTGAGAGAGTGAGGGATCGTTTTGTAGAACAGTCTGAAGATCCTTGATGATGTGCTGTAAGGGTTTGACTTGGGGGTTGTAGGTGATGACCAGTGGCGTTCAGGATAGTCTCTCTTATAAGATAGATAACCTCAAGTTGCTTCCCTGACTTTTTCTCCACTGAGACACACTGGCAACCCTAACTATTAGTTGTAGTAGTAATAGCTTCCAAAGTGTACTTCCCAGACTCAGAGGGAGACAGTCAACATGGAATGAATGGAAACATCATTCTTAAACAAAACTGGTTGTTACACATTCAGCTATGATGAAGACAGCTACTTGTCATAATCAGATCAATCTTCCCAATCGATTGATTGGGTCTGTGAAGACCTGATCAGCTGATCAGGAAGTCAATTGCTGAAGACCACCCTGGTAAGCAGAGTAGCGCAGTTGAAAGGAGATGCATAAGATATTTTAAGTACTTTGCATATCTCTTTGACTCCTGCCAAAATCCCACTGCCGTTTAGACCTGTCCATAGAGATGAGTGGGCCAGTGCGCATGAAAATTTCACTCTGGTGATCACCAGTTTCACTGTGGAATGCAGAAATCTATATATACCAAAAGGTTTCAAATCTTGTTACTTTTGCACCATCAGATCAATAGTTTGACTCTGAAGAGTCTAATCGATTTATATTCATTTCAGGCGAATTTTGGTTCCTTCAGCACCCTTTATTTGACATGATTAAACTGTGTTGGTCGAGAGGCTGCTGTTTGTCATGAAATGTACACAGAACGCAGCCAAGATACCTCAGCATCAGACTTGATTCTGTTGAAATATTTACTTGTGTGTTTAGTTATAGCTGCACTTTTCTCTTTGCTGTTCTTGCTACAGTTTTTTGCTGTAACAATACAAGTATCGTGTGTTGTACATTGTATGCTTATCTTGGGCTCTATTTTCTCTTACTAATTCATGTCTTCCGCATCCTCAAAATCCAGGCAGTCCCAGTCACAGTGTACCCAGGGAAAACAACAGAAATACTTTTCTTTTAAAGTGCAAAATGGCTGATACTTATGCTGGAGGGCTGAGTACATACAAGGAAACAAATTCTCCTGTTACTCACTGATTCAGTTTACTTTTGTGGAATTGCGCCACACTAAAAGAGGAGAAGTAGAAACCCATGTGTTGATTTCTAATGTTATGCATCCCCTTGTCACGTCTAAACACTCCAGTTTGAATTTGGCTATTTCCAGGAAACTTAGAGCATCACTGCTGTTTTCATGTTAGGGTGGGTCTGGTTTTCACTTGAATTTCATCACATTTATTTGCAGGAGTGAACTGTGAGAATAACTTGGATGATTGTGCAAGTAACCCCTGCGTTTATGGAGTCTGTATTGATGGTATTAATGGCTACAATTGTGTCTGCAAGCCTGGAGTTACAGGTAAAATCTGCTTTCATTTAAGATATGCTTCCCCTCATCTTTGCCTTGAAGATAATCATCTTTTCTCCTGGGATGGTCTCTTCCTTCTAAGGGAGGTTCTTTGTACATTAATAGCAAGTGGTGTTTTCAGTGTCTTAATTTCAAAGGAAGTTCTTTCCATCGACTAAAGAAATATCCTAGACTGGTGCCATGAAACGTAATTCTTTTGAGGTTATTTAGTCCAATTCACATGACTCAGCTTTACAAGAAATAACAACCCAGAGTTCCAATGGGTTTACTTACAACTTCTTTATCATAGCAAGAGTTTCTTTTTTAACAGAACTAGGGAAATTGGGCCAGTATGTATACAAATTAAATGTATCCCTTTTGTTCCGCAATTACAAAGTGTTCATTTAGAGTTTTATAATGTGCACAAGTGTACAGCTACTATATAGCTTGTACTGATACAAAAGTCTCCGTCAGACAATGTACAGGTCTTTGGATGTAGTTTATTCCATGATTTAAATTGTTTTGTTTCTGTTAAAATCATAAGGGTTTGTATTCTGCAAATACGCTAATTGAAAGAAATGTTTTTTGGCCCAAGGTGTTAGTAATCTGAATAAATATCACAATAGACCAGCCCTCGCAGAAGGTACTAGATCACTGAGGAACTTGCAGTGTAAACATAGCTGGGAAGTCAACCCAGGTTAGAGAAAACAAGAAGCGATATACTCTTTTATGTATTATGGCAAGAAGGGTGTTCAAGAGGTACTTACAAGTGGAAAGGTATGTGCCTAGCTGATAAGCTCAGAAAGGTTGTGGCATGAATAGTACAATTATTTAAATTTCAATCCTCTTAAAGAATATATATATATATATATATATATATATATATATATATATATTTCTGTTGTAGCTCTTTAGCAGTTCCAGAGGGTTTATGAGATGGAATTTTCCTGCTCCTGCTACCAAGACCCACATCTTGCAAAAACAATGAATGCCTGAAACTCCCAGTGACTTAAATCTGAGTCACAGCTGTGGTACCTTTCAAGATCAGTCACTTTATGTTGACTTTGCATTCATGTTGCATTTTTTAATCTTAACAAATGTTCCTGCATACGTGCAGGGAAACCTTGCGTGTGAGAAATACTAGTTAACAAAAAATATTCTGTTCAGGTCCAAGGTGTAATATTGATATTGATGAATGCACCTCCAGTCCCTGTCATAATGGTGGAACATGTGTAAATGAAATGAATGGATTTCGGTGTCTGTGTCCTGAAGGCTTCCATCAACCTAGCTGTCACTCGCAAGCTGATGAATGTCTTAATAACCCATGTGTACATGGCAACTGCACAAATGGCATCAGTGGGTGAGTTATGGCATCATGTTAAGTGCTTTGAGACCCTTATGTACAAAATGCTGTATACATGTAAAGCATTCAGTTGGCTTGGGCCTTTTGACTAAGAAATCTTTATTTTTAAGACCAGTGCATACCGTAAATACTTTCAGGTGTTTTGTGTGGAAGAATCTGCATCTGGCCTTGATCTTGTTGAGTGGTCAGAGCAGGAGGCACAGACATACACAGAGGGTTTCAATGCTTGTAAGTAGTTGGTTTTGATGGGATTTCTTCCTTGCGTCTAGTGCCATACTAAATGTATCATTGGCAATGAAGAGTATTGATCTTTTTATTCCTACTTAGTTCTGTTACTTGTTGCTCTTAGAGCTTATTGTTAATGAGCAGTCTGGGTAATCCTGGTTACTTGCTACTCCTTTGAATGATTGTTTTTCAATACATGCCCCAGAGATCCTGTGAAGATTCTCATTGTCCCCAGTTTATTTCTTAATTAGACAAGATCCAAACTTGCTCATACTGCAGCTTATTGGGCTTAGCCAGTTGGGCTAGCTGCTACTCACTCCAAGTAGCTTTCTGTCCTATTGTAACACACCCCTGCTGTTCTGTACAGTTTTTTATGCCATGCTCATCATCTTCACATCTGACCACCTTCCAGTAGTATGCTAAGTGGTGTCTAACATGTGCATTGTTCTCTCATGAAGATTAATTGTGTGTGCAGTGGAGTGCTTAGTTTTAGATAAGGTTTTCAATGTACATTTTGCTTTGTGTTTATATTGGAGAAGACAGGTGAAGTGTGCCTTGGGGTGGTCCTTAGTTCTTGTGGGATTTCTTTGCAAACTCTTGGATTGCCCCTTTAGAAAGCTGTGCCTCCCTCTTAGATCAGCTGTACCCATGGTGGAGACAGTTCTATTGTGCCTGAGGAACAGAGTTATTGACTCTGATTTTCATCGTGGATCTTTAGGGCTTCTCTTTAGTATCCTGGACCTGGGCCCTTGTGCACCTGTAAGGTAAGGCCTAAGGCTGGATTTGCCATGGCAGTCAGCATAGAGCGCAGAGGACAGGTTTGATGGCTGGTGGAATCTCATGCAGTTGAGATGCACTGCAGAGTTCTGTACTAGCAGGTGTTTCCTGCAGCTGACAGTTTCATACCTAGGTATTGCTGTAGGCCAGCCAGGCAGTGGTGAAAGCACTCATAACAGGGGCCATTGTGTGCCAGGGTGTGGCTGTCTGCTAGCCAACCAGAGCTGATTGCACAAAGCACTACTTGCAGATGCTGCTAGGTTAGAGCTTAGGGTCCGGGAAGAATGTAAGAGCCCTTCCTAAACTACAGACTGAATTGACCAATTGTGGGTGTGAGGATTCAGCCAAAGGAGATGGCACTGTACTCTTCAAAGTGTCTTTCTCTGCCTACCGGCATCACCGCTGTCGTCTTCTTCATCCGTGAGCTAATCTTGGCCAAGCTCTGGGCCATCTTGGTGGTAGTGGTCTATGGTGAAGGATAAATAGAGCTGTGTTGCTTGCACTAGGAACTATGTCCTCTTACCTATTCTGGTGGCTCTGTGCAGGGTTCACTAAGAATGGAGAGTGAATTGATCCTTTTGGAATAACTATAGAAGCATCTGGGCAGTTTCCTATCACTGCCCTTTCAGCGTGTCCCTCCAGGATGGGTTTCAACCATTTTAGTGCACTCCCTTGGGCCCGTACCCTCTGTTAGGTAGGATAGCAGTATCTCTTGGCTAGCTGGGGGGGATGCTAAAGAGTGGCCCTGAAGGCTGGGACGGATTCTGCCCTCTATCCACTGACAAGTGGAGTTCATCCCGCAGTGCCACTGAATTGCTTTCAGGTCCGTTTCCTGCCCTGAATCCAGACTCTGCCAAGTCTAGAATATTAGCTTGGGAGCTTGCTCCAGATCAGGAGGCTGATACTAGATGGTACCTAATTGGAACCCTTGTATCCAGGGTAGGTTTCTTCAATATTATTGTGTGTTTGACCGAGGAATGGCACTGCCTGCTCGGGACTCTCTTTCACAAACCAGGACGAGACTGGGGTTGTCTCAAGCTCCTTTATGGTTCCAGTACTCCTTGGGGAGTAAATGTGTTGAACTTGAGGAAAGTAAGGGGGCTGTTAGCGGTTGAGTGTCAGTGGAGCGGGATCTTGTTGTTGAGAAGCTGTCCCAGTGTGTGATCTTGTCAGGGCAGGGGCTTGGGTTCTGTTGTGGGCTGTGGGCACTCAGGATTGCCTGTTTACCGTCCTGGATAGCTCCTTAGGGCAGCAACGATGGAAGCAGGTACAAAGATCCTCTTGCTTTGTAATAAATTCTTCTTATCAGTCTTCATTTTCGGCTATCAGCAGTTGAGTTTCTGGCTCTCTTCATCTGGTACAGGATATCAGTAAACCAATGAGGTTTATGTGGGTGATGTGAAGGGACGAGCCTTTTGGGGGTCTCTGTGTCAGAGGTTGAGGCTAGAGTAAAAAGATTATGATTCACCAGATCTTTTACTACTTGTCTTGGGAATAGAGTGTTGCTGTCCTTTGGAATTTGATGAACAGAATTGCTACTACTCTCAGCTGCTTTCACCTGGAATTTGCTTCACTGTATCAGCTCTCTCTGCTTGAATTTGAAAACGGGCTTTCTCCTTTGCCTCTTTCTTTAGCTTCTATTAAACATTTTGAGATGGCTTGCCAAGTAAAGTGAGATGCAGAATAAAGCTGAACTTTATTAAGATATCTAATACTAGCCATGCAGCTTTCAGGAACGAGTTGATTTTAGTGTTAAGGAATGTCATAGCTGGTGTGACTAACGTAAAAATGATTCACGGACCTTTCAGGTTATCTACCTGCCTAGTTTTGTGGCTGGAACAGCTGCTTCGGAATAGTACTGACACTTGCTATTTTCTTTCAGATACATGTGTCTCTGTGACCCAGGTTGGGTTGGAAAAGACTGTGAAAGGGAAGAAAACGTGTGTATGTCAAACCCATGCCAGAATGGAGGAATTTGTGACAGTATGATAAATGGCTACAGATGTACATGCAGGAAAGGATTCAAAGGTGAAACTTGGAAGGACAAGTTTTTCTGCTCTTCTGTCTTCCATTGTATTGCATCTTGGTTCAACAGTCGTCTTATTGAATATGTAATAGAAGAGGGGTAATCTCAGTACCACAATCCGAAACATAAAATTCAAGTAACATTTGAATTGAGAATAATCTGATGATATAGTCGCCATAGGTGTAATTCCTATATAAAAATGGTGTTTGTAAAATCTATTACAGAAAGCAGGGAGTTCCTCTGTAATGATGGTTAAGGCTTGTTCTCTATTACAGCATCAATTCTGGCACCCCCTCTAAATTAAGTGTCTTTTCTACTGCAGATTTTATAGGTCTGACCTATGGCCTCCTCAGCCATTTCTCCCGCATCGGAGGCAGTTTTCACAAAGAGCTCTTGAGCAATGGGACTCATAAGGATTTTCACAACACTAACACCTATTAACTATTTTCTCACATCTTTGTTTAAAACTGGCTTATTAACTTAATTGAAAAGGTCTTGACAAGGTCTAATGCACTGGACTGGTTTGTGAAGCAGAGGGTGTGACTGACTGGTGAATTAGGAACATAAAAATGGCCCGTCAGACTGATGACTTTGAAGGTAATCAAAGACCAAATAATTTAGACTATGTCTAAAACACTTTAACTACAAGCTGGAAATGCATAGAAATTTAATGGAGCATGTGTCCTGTGCTCCCTGGCCCATGTTCCCATTCAGTAAGCAGATGGTCTCATTCTGCACTGTTTGATATTTCACAGTGGTTTCCATGGGTAGCCCAAGATGGAGAGCACTGCAAAATACACTTAATGAAATTGGATGTGCACAAGTCCATGGGGCCGGATGAACTGCATCCGAGGGTGCTGAGGGAGTTGGGGGAAGTGATTGCAGAGCCGCTGGCCATTATCTTTGAGAACTCGTGGCGAACGGGGGTGGTCCCGGAGGATTGGAAAAAGGCAAATATAGTACCTATCTTTAAGAAAGGAAAAAAGGAGGATCCAGGGAACTACAGACCGGTCAGCCTCACCTCAATCCCTGGGAAAATCATGGAGCAGGTCCTCAAGGAATCCATCCTGAAACACTTGGAGGAAAATAGAGTGATCAGGAACAGTCAACATGGATTCACCAAGGGCAAATCGTGCCTGACCAACCTGATTTCCTTCTATGATGAGATGACTGGATCTGTGGATGCAGGAAGAGCCGTTGACGTAGTATACCTTGACTTTAGCAAGGCTTTTGATACGGGTTTCCCACAGCATTCTCATCAGCAAGTTAAGGAAGTATGGGTTGGATGAGTGGACCGTAAGGTGGATCGAAAACTGGTTAGATCAACGGGCTCAGCGGGTAGGAATCAATGGCTCGATGTTTGGTTGGCAACCGGTAACGAGTGGAGTGCTCTGGAGGGCAGAGACAGGATCCAGGGAGACTTGGACAAATTGGAACACTGGGCCGAAAGAAACCTCATGAGGTTCAACAAAGACAAGTGCAAAGTCCTGCACTTAGGACGGAAAAATCCCATGCACTGCTACAGGCTGGGGACCGATCGGCTAAGTAGCAGCGCTGTAGAAAAGGACCTGGGGGTTATGGTGGATGGGAAGATGAATATGAGCCAACAGTGTGCCCTTGTTGCGAAAAAGGCCAATGGCATATTAGGCTGCATCAGTAGAACTATTGTCAGCAGATGGAGGGATGTGATAATTCCCCTCTATTCGACACTCATCAGGCCGCATCTGGAATACTGTGTCCAGTTTTGGGTTCCCCACTACCGAAAGGATGTGGACAAATTAGAAAGAGTCCAGCGGAGGGCAACAAAAATGATTAGGGGGCTGGGGCACATGACTTATGAGAAGAGACTGAAGGAACTAGGCTTATTTAGTCTACAGAAGAGAAGACTGAGGGGAGATTTGATAGCAACCTTCAACTACTTGAAGGGTTGCTCCAAAGAGGAGGGAGCTAGGCTGTTCTCGAGGGTAACAGAGGACAGAACAAGGAGCAATGGTTTCAAATTACAGCTGGGGAGATCAAGGTTGGATATTAGGAAACACTTTCTCACTAGGAGGGTGGTGAAGCATTGGAATGGGCTATCTAGGGAGGTGGTAGAATCTCCATCTTTGGAGATTTTTAAGGCTTGGTTAGACAAAACCCTGGCTGGGGTGATTTAGGGGGAGTGGTCCTGCTTTTTAGCAGGGGGTTGGACTAGATGACCTCGTGAGGTCCCTTCCAACCCTATTATTCTATGATTCTATGAAGTGCCAAGGGTGTAGATAATTGTGGAGATGGCGTTATCTGGAAAAGTCATTATGGTCTTGCTGAGGGCAAATGAAAGTACTTCTGACCACGTAGGTGACCAGGCATCCCAGTATTATTGGGACTGTCCCAATATTAGGGCATTGTCTCGTGTAGGCAACTATATCATCCCTACCCTGAAAAAAAGGGTCCCAATTTTTCACGCTTGCCGCCTGGTCATCCTATGACCACTTGTGCTATGAAGGAGCAGCAGCCCATTTAGATGCCCTTCTAGTTCTCCCTTTCTGTGGTTATGTTGAGCAGATTCCATCAATCACAAGAGCTTGAACACTCAGGGCTAGATATTTTTGTCATTCTGCAGTGGTGGAATTTGTCACAGAAATCCGTATCTTGCTAAGGAAGCTAAACTGAAACTTTCAGTGTGTTCCGCACAAAAATAAACAGATTTTGAGAGCCTGGCTGTGACATGGTTAGTTTCCTCCAGCAGTCGCTTCCTGTACACGGACCTAGCCAAAATCAAAATAGTGGGAAAACAAGCAAGTGTAAAATGTCAGAACTAAAGAGTGTAACAGGAAAGTAACTCTGGCAGAGGGGGAAATAAAAGGATGAGGGTAAGGGGAGAATAACAGGAGATACGGGAGAGCAAAGTACTAAAACTTGGCCTAACAAGCAGTGTTATGGGTATAGGGAAAACTGCACTCCTTTCTGGTCTCTCTTACTGTACCCCAGGCCTTGAGACTTTACCTACATTGGAATGTAATTTTGCGATTCTCACTCATCTAGACTGGGCCCTGGGCTTACAGCCACTGAGTATCAACTGTTGTTACACTGCAGTTTGGACACCTGTGCTTCTTCCCATCAGGAGACTGTGTCCTGCTGTGTACAGTCATCAGAGTCTACTTGAAACCAAATCATTCTTTATTTTTGGCAATAGAAACAAAACATTTAAAGAAAAGGATTTAAAACAATCAGTAGTTTGCACACATCTATCCCCCCCAGAAGCTTGCCATCTCCTGTTCAGGCTTAATGTTTTCAGGCATCACCTGAAAACCCAGTGTGCCTCAGGCTGGTTCCCCTAAACAACCACTTCCCCTCTTTTGGAGGAGAAAACCTCTTTGAAACAGCCAGTTCTTTAACCTTTCTGGTCCAATTGAATCCTGAATGGGGCAGAAGGTAAAATCCTCAAAGCTAATAGCTCTGACATTGTCCTTTAACCACTCTGAAGTGTGTGCTGAGTGCGTGTCATTCTTTTCCTTCCTAAAAACCAGCCAGTTAAACATGGACACTGACAGATGTAAAGGCGTTCTGGGGCAAATCGCTATTGAGTTTGGTTCATTTGGATAGAACTGGTGAAACAGGTTGTGATGAATTTGGAGCTATTCTTTATTAGTTTATGAATGCAGTATGTTGACTTTGGTGTTGAATTATTTAATCTCTTGGATTCCTGCCATTCTGGCAGGATTATAAAAGAAAAGGGGAAGCTGGTGCAAAGGAGGTGCCCTCAGTAGAGGTAGGAGTTTTCTCCTCTCCCAGGTGGCTGAAGGCTGGATAGCCTTGGAGAGTGGTTAGCCAATAGTTTGAATTGATTTATTTCTAATTTTGAGATTGAGTTTTGAAATAAAGCAAGCTCAGCTAGAGGAAGGAGGTGAAGAGAACTGTAGTTGGGACTTTTTTTCAGTCCCTGGCTGCTGGATCTCCACACCAGCTTAAATGGGCACCCTTAAGACACATTAGTTCACACTGTCACATTCATATAAATCAGCACTAATTCAGAGGTTATGGCTAGAGAAAGCTAGGACTGGTGGGAGATCTGAACTCCTCTAATTGGGGATATTCCATGACTAGGATTTTTTATCCGTGACTGAATCTCTAAATGCTTCCATCTCTGCACTACTAAGTTGTTCACAACCTGTCAGGAAGTTCCAGAGCTGCTTCTTTAAACCTGTTCTCTTCTCCAGACCTATCCGCCTGTGTGTTACTAAAACCACCTGCTGAGCCTCCTGCCCTCTCTCCTGCCCCCAATATACCCCAGACTCTTTGGGATGCAGTGATTTAACCATCTCTTCCACCCAACCGCCTGTATAAAACAGCAATGATTTTCACCTCCTCTGGTCACAGAGAAGTGGAACTGTACGACTTCCCCAAGAATGATCTTTCAGATTATAATTGCTTCATCCTTCCTTCCTAAGTACCCCAATCCTCTAACAATGTGCCCGTCTGGTTTCCTCTTGTAGGTGTGAACTGCCAGATAGCACTGTCTCCCTGCTCTCCTAATCCATGTGAGAACTCTGCAATCTGCCAAGAATCAACTGCCTCTGAGGGCTTCACCTGCCAATGTGCTACAGGCTGGGAAGGTAATGGGATTGGGGTGAGGGACACACTCTTCCGTTCTGAGCTTAAGCAGTGGCTTGACTGCAGTTACATCACTTGAATATTAACGTTTGAGGTCTCTTTCTCGTTTCAGGCCACAGATGTACAGTGGATATTGATGAGTGTGTGTCAAAGCCTTGCAAGAATGATGCTTTGTGCCATAATACTCAAGGCAGTTATTTGTGTGAATGCCGGCCAGGCTTCATTGGAGGAGACTGTGAGAGCAACATTGATGATTGCCTTTCAAGTGAGTGAAAAATGGCTGGTCTCAGAAACAGGCACTTTCCTGTTTTCTCTAGAAGCAACTTTGCCGCGCTACTGATGACTGCTAGTGGTTGATATATGGAACAGTTTCTGTTATAACTCTTTATTTCAGTTAAACTCAACTTTGTGAAACTTCCATCTTTGTGGCTGAAATCGCCGTTGCTGGCTCCCTGTTGGGAGCTGGCTATAGTATTTAAAATAGTAGAAGGTATGCTCAGGTTTTGAGTTTAAAAATGTTTTACACACATTCATAAGGGACACCATCAAATCAAGAATCACATCCATCTGAAAACATTGTACCTCTTAAAGTGAAAGTAAACTTTTAGATTGCCAGAGCTAAAGAAATTAACTATACCATCAAAACAAACAAGGAGTCCTGGGGCACTTTTAAAGACTAACAGATGTATCACGTGAGCTTTTGTGGGCACGATGCCTCTTCATCAGATGCATGAAATGGAAAAACTAGCATGTTAGCAATAAATATATAGATACAGAGAAGGTTGCGTCACAGTGTTAATTCAAACAGATCCAGAGGGATAAATTGCCAGCCTGTCTCTGCCAAGTAAGTTTATTTGTTTTTTTTAAATTCATTTGTTAGTCTTTAAAAGTGCCACACGACTCCTTGTTTGTTTTACTGAAATAAACTAACAAAGCTACTCCTTTGGAACTTATGCCATTAGATCTTTTCTTTGCTGAATGCATCCTTTATAAATGTCAGAGGAACAGAAAAACACTTAATATTTTTCAGGAGGATTTCCATTTAAAAGTTCAGGTTTTACAGCTTTATGGTGCTGTGTCACAACAGAATTTTCTTTAAAAATTGGCGGTCTCCTTTGAAGGAAGTTTCAACTTTTTGCAGTAATAGCCCAAAAAATAGCAAAGTGCTAGCCTGAATTTAGCCAAGTTTTGGGGGACACGATTTAAAGTTATGAAGGTTGCAGATACGGTTCTAAACATTTATGGTAGTAATATCTATCCAAGGGAGATTAGTGATTCCCCAGATCCAGCTCTCAAATGCTGCTGCAGAGACAGATTTAGCACTTCTAGTTCAGCCTTTTCTTTTGAATGCCTTCTTTTGAAGAAAAAAAAAAAAGAGTTAGAGACCTGAGTTGGCATTAGAAATAAAATATTTTGATTTGATACAGATCTTGTAGATTTGTCTATTGGAATGACAGCTTTAGACTGTTAACTCTCTCCCCATCATGGACTGCCATGTAAAATGACACTGGCATATGCTACTGTTAAAAACGTGTTTCTTGTGCCCATATTGATAGTTACAAAATTTCTCTCAATTTTTAAGTTTTTTTTTTTCCTATCAGAAGGTTAAAGTCAGGAGGTTCATCTAAAATGTATCCTATTAATTAAAACACAACCAACAAGGTATTCACAGAATTTTCCAACTTCTCCAAATGAAGTCAGCTGTAGCAGTTACGAAAACTTTCCTCCTCTTGGACCAAGAGTGTCTTTTTTCCCAAAGCAAGTAATCCATCCACTAATGGAGCCCAAGTGAGCAGCTGAGTCCCTTTTAACTTGTCTGTAGCATGCCCAGCTTTCATCTGCAGTCCTAAAGGGCTAGTTGTCATGGGCACAATCCTTTATAGCTGTGAAGGGACTGGCTTTTTTGCACATATTATGAACATATTTCTCAAATAGTACATCCTTGGGTGCATGTTTGTGTTATCTTTAATTCCGTAGTCCCGTTTCTTAATGCACCTGGCCAGAGGACAGAATGAAAGTTGTACTGAAGTTTAGTATTTCTTCCCTTGAGTTTCTAACTTTATTTGGCTTTTCCTTTTTAAATGTGTATTGTAGTAGTTACTTGGAGTCCCCATTGTAGATCAACTCCCTATTGTGCTAGGTGCTGTACAAATGTAACAAAGATGATCCTGGCCCCGAAGATCTTGCAATCTAAATATAAGACAAAAGCTAACTGGTGGATGCAGCAAGGGGCATGCGAGGAAACAGTGAGAATATAGTTCAGCATCTTCGGCAGTGGTCTCAGCACAATAGCTGTCTAACCATTGTTTTTTCTGAGGAATACCAGGAAAGGAGGCCTTGAAGGATGATGAGGTAGCTTTGCAGATGGTTATGGGGAGAAAGAATGACGGTGTTTGGTTGATATTTCAAGGCTGGCGTCACTGGCAGAGTGGAAGTGGCAGCTGGCATCTCGGCGACCTATGAGAGATGAAGGATTGGCCGAGGCTAGGCCTCGAAAGTGCTGACCAGTAGTTTGCTTGCGATGGAAAATGCTGAGCCAATGGCAGGGAGACAAACAAAGGAATGAAATGGTCAAAGCAGCTGAGCTAGGAAAATGGTCTTTGAGGTGGCAGCGTTCTGAATGTACAGAAGGAGGCAAGATGGCAACTGTGAAGGCCAGAAAAGAGAACGTTGCAGTGACGGGGCCTGGAGAAGTGTTTAGCTGTACAGATGGTAGGAAAGGGCTGCGTTGAAGATGACACCTAGGTTATGGAACTGAGTGACAGGGAGGAGGGTGGGGAGGTGTGTCCCTGTGGGGAACCTCAGTGGTGCTCCTGAGGGCAACGCTACCACACCGGACAGCAGCATGGGAGACGCTGGGTCAAGTCCCGGCAGAGGTGTGCTCAGAGTCACAGCTGGGAGCCCCTGAGCTGAATCAGTGCACAGCTTAGCCTAACTTGCCACGGTTCAGCTGACTTCAGGAAAGCGCCTAAACATGTGAAGTGCTTTCGTGCTGGGTGCCTCAAGCTATGTCTGGGCAGGGAGCTTTTTGCCTCAGGCTTGGAAAGGGAGCTCTAGAGACAGAGGAGCTACCTTCATTCTGTTTATAGAGGTTTGGGTTTTGAGGAGGAAGGGCTGAGATTTAGAGTTCATGAAGGGATTGGAACCAGACACTGGGAGATGGTTTTGTTTTGACTGAGTGAAACCTAAAATTCAAATAAAATAAACCTAAATTAAATAAATTAAAATTAAATAATAAATAAAATTAAAATAAGTTAAAATTAAATAAATCTTAAACGTAAATAAAATAAACCTAGATTCTCAGAAATATTTTCATGACCAGACCCTCTTGTGAAGTTTCACTGCTTATGGGATAATCCTGTAGAATTCAAATTATATCCCTAATATAGATTGGGCCAGAAATGTGTAAGGAGGCCCTTGTTTTCTAAATTGCATATTGTCTTTATGGAGAAGTGGAGCTGCACAGAACTTGGTCCTGTCATGGTATCCATTATAATATGTACTGTGTTCTCGTTGTAGATCCCTGCCAAAATGGAGCTTCGTGCGTGGATGGGGTGAACTCTTTCTCATGCACCTGCCTGCCTGGGTTCCAGGGGGATAAGTGTCAGACAGATATAAATGAATGTCTGAGTCAACCATGCAAGAACGGAGGCACCTGCACAGACTATGTCAACAGCTACACATGCAAGTGTCAAGCAGGCTTTGAGGGGACCCACTGTGAGAACGACATTGATGAGTGTACCGAGAGGTGAGTATATGTTTAAATATTGATGGAGGGAGAGAACAGCTGCAGAATGCTGTCCAGAGATTTGAAGACAATCATGTTCAGGGTTGATTTAGGGGATCCCTGTTTTCCTGTGTAGTTTTCTTGTGACATGCCTGAGCCTCAGAGACTGGTGGTGCTTACCTTGTTTGGGGGAATTCTGTGCTTTCCAAAGGTACCCCACAAACAGAACTATCCTTCGTGGTCTGGCTCATTGTGCAAGGCCAGGGGCAACTCCCCTGCTTCAGAAGTTTGGGTTTATTGTTACCAGTAGGTTGTGCCTGGTACATCTGAGTGTGAACACTGTCCACTTCCATTTAGTGATCAGTTCCTCCTTGACTCTGCTGCTCAACAGAAGGGGTCCTGTTGGTGACCTTGTTCCACAGAGACACTCCCAGTGTGGCTGCGTTTCGTTAATCTTGTCCCTCTTGTGTGTAGACAGGCAGGATGTGTTAATGGAATTGGCTTGCACCACTGCCCTCATATGTTTCAAATAGTATGGACTTCTGGGAAGGGACCAGCTGTCTGGGAAGCAAGTGAATTTACTTTCATAAAGGAGCTTGAACCATAAGATTGCCAAATTTGATTTTTGGGGGAGCGGGGAGGAATGAGTGTTTAGGATCACCTTTTTGGGTAGAATTTACTAAATTAGAGGGTGAAAGTAATGTCATAGATGTACAATAAAGTACTCGCCACTGTCTCAGTGTAACTTGAAAAATTAATGCAAATTGTCTTGGATAGGAACACTGTTATATGGATTGAAAAGTTAAGACTGCACAAATGGTATTGATTAACTCTTTAACAAGCTTTGGAAGGTTACTGGTAAGATACTACAGGCACTGTGGGTGGGTGATAATGAGGAGGGAGGTTAGCGCTATTGAAATATGAAGATGAGGTTAAATTGGAGAGGGTTGTCAATCCCAAGGAGGGCAGAGAAAATAGAGATTGACCTAGAGAATTCAAGGTTATTGGCTGAAAATAGTGGAAAACCAGGAACTTTTAAGAGCTTATGAAAAGGTAACTAGAAGGTTTGGGACATAATTCCTCAAATACTGTACTTGGAAGGATGTAAGTGCCAAGGAGAGGAACTGCGTAGAACAAACTTGGAGTAATGAGACCAAAATTAAGAATATTTAAACTGGGGAGAAAGGAAATCTTCCTGGCACATGCATTCATCAGAAGTTCCCAAGCTCTATTGGGTCATATACCACCTTTAAAAAAAAAAAATTGTTTGAAGTACCACATACAGATTTATCCTTTTTGGGCACATATATTTTAGCTCTTAATAGGTATAACTTAAGTATTTCCAGACTGCATAGTAAAAGAAATGCCTAAGGAAGCTTAAAATGTTCTGCGAGAACATCCTTCTCAAGCCTTTCTTTTTGATTCACTGTCGGAAAACCTGAAACACAGCCATTATTATTACAATTATTATTATTTCTCTTTTATGTTACTTAAATTACAAGAGACAAGATATATTTGACATATTGACATATTTTGGTGTGCTGCTGAACTACATGAATGGCTTGACTTAGTAACTTGTCTCATTTAAATTGGAAGTTTCAGCTTATGTGGATTTTTATGGGATATGGGCCAAAATTCACTTTGCTTCCCTTTTAGAAAATTTAGATCAAGAAAAATTACAAAATACCTTGAGTAACTCTCAGGGAAAAGAAGAGTACCGATAATCAGAAAGGTGCCTTGTCTAATTGGACATGGTTCCTTTGTCAAGGGAGATATTGTGAGTTCCTCCACTGCGTTCATCCTGTACCTGTTTTTAGTGATGATAAAGGCAGAAAGAAGTCTCCTGTACATGCATAGTGCTGAAGGGCATTAAAAAAAACTTTGACACTCAGTCAAAGCAAGGTGTCATTCTCCTTCTCAACCAAACGTCACAGCGCTGCTCTTCGTTGAATTTGAGTTTGAATGCACCATCACATGATGATCAACTCTTCCTTTCCCTTTGCCGAGAAGCCATCTAACAGGCTGTCGTTTTCTATTGAAAATGGGTTCCCGAACCATTTCTCAGTTGTTCCGCTTTTGGGAAAGTGTTTATTGAACTTGGTGACCAAATTTAGACAGTTTTCTCTTATGTCAATGATGAGGGAAGGATGATTTTTTTTTTTAATGAGAAATCTTTCTTGATTGCTTCCCATTTTTTCCTGCTAACTGAAAACAAGCATGAGTTCAATGTTCAGGCTTTAATAAAACCTTTTTAGCTTGATCCAGAGCAGCTTTCACATCGACAGGCAATTTTTGGCAAATAGTTCCTCACAGTGAATACAGCAGCAAGTGAACTTAGCTTTATGCCAATTGAATTTTGGCCAAAATACTCCAAGATTTCCCAGTAAGTGCTCAAGGCGTGCTAGAGCATACAAATTCAGTTTTGCCACTCTGCATCATTAATGATGAAGATCTCACTCAGTTCTCGTATATTCACCATTTTAATAGAGCTCTGCAGCAAGAATTCGTCTTTAACCGTTGTTTCTGTTCCAACCTGATTCAAAAAGGGAATTCAGAGAAAAGCAGCAAAACTAGCAGTAGGGTAGGTCAGTAGGGAAAGGGATTGATTTTAGGAAAGTTTAGAGGTTTTACGTACATATAACTTGACTAGGTGACAATAAAAGTGACTGATGGTCTACAAAACGCAGCCAAAGCTGTGTATGCTCAGGAAGCAGAGGTACTGTTGAGGAGTAATACTATCAAATATAGATAAGAAAAATTTAGGCTAAGAAATTTTAACTTTCTTGAATAGTCTCTAGACAAGCAGTGGAATTTTCATTGCTTTGATTACTTAAACCTTCAGAACCAGGGCTTTATTATGAAAATGCCCATTCCTCAAAGCACATGTGGCCCTCTGTGGTCTGAGAATCCAGCTGAATAAACTAGTCTTTGATCAGCAAAATAGATTGATCTTCAGTCTCAGAGGTGACTTGGCACTTATAAACTGTGATCTACATGGAGAGGAGAGTCTCGCTATGAATGGGCCCAGTTACCAAGCCCAAGGGTGACAAGAGCCAGTTGCTGGAAACAGAAGCTAGATATGTTCAGACTGGAATTAAGGTGCTCCTTTCAAAGTGAGGGTAATAATTAACCAGGAGCAATTTATCCAGAGATAGGGTACATTCTCCACCAAGTTGTCTTTAAATTTAGGCTGGGTGTTTCTTCAGAGAGATGCTTCTAGCACAACCAGAAGTTACAGGCTTCATGGAGGAATCACTTAGTCAAAGATACAGAGAGTAAGACCAGAAGGAACCATCATCTAGCCTGACCTGCTGTGTAACACAGACCATAGAATTTCTCCAGCTCCCATCCACCACTATGAGACCTCCCCTCCGCCTAAATAACACTAGTTCCACTCCATCTTCTCTGAAGACTAGTATTCCCAGAGTTATAGTTAGGGATACTAGATAGCAAGTGTGAAAAATTGGGATTGGGGTGGGGAAAATAGGCACCTATATAAGAGAAAAATCTCAAATACCAAGACTCTCTCTATAAAGTTGGGACATCTGGTCACTCTAGTTCTGTAGCATGACTAAGGTCCCAGACACTTCTACCTCTGGCTGGAGTTGGATGTGCGTTCATTCCTTTCCTTTGTCCCTCCTCTGCAGGCTCTCCTACCCAATATGACCATCCTCTTTATAGCCCATGTCCCATTAGCAGGTGCCTTCCATATGTGCACTCTTGTCCCTTCCTGGCCGGGCCACACCTAACAATCTGGCCTAGGGCAGAAGCTTGACTTTGGTGAGTGTTTCTCAGCTGTGTGCAGCAAGCCTGGGTTCCCTTTCAGCACAGCACAGCAGTGATAGATCACAAGCAAGGAATAGGAAGTTGCTGCTTCCACTGCAGTACCACGTCCCCGCTAGAGCAAAGCACTTCAAGAAGCAGCAGAAGCTCTGCCAACCGAAAGGGGCTCTGGATCCAGGAGCCTCCCTCTGTGTCTTAGGGTGAGCTCCACTGCTGGCGTGAGCTGGGTGAAGGTTAGACGGGCCATAATAGGCCTTTATTTAGCAGGAACCTACCTGCCAGTCCTCAAAGCTGTCTCTCTGTTCTGCAGCAGCATGGAGACAGTACTGTACATAGCTATGGTATACTGACTTCATGGGGGCATGTGAGCCTGCATCGAACCATGCAGAGGCAATCCTGCTAATTGCAGTCGACCTTGTTAGCTGGCAGCTACTGTGACTGGAACCATGAAGACCTTATTGGACAGCTAGGTGCTGAAGGTCCCTCAGCCCCCTCCTGACTAATCTTTAAGTCCTTCGAGTGGGTTGAAGGGAAAGAATTCATGGGAGATCGGATCAGGTGTGGGAAAGTGAGCCTGGCTTTGGTTCTAAAAGGATATGCCCATTGTGAGATCACCTGATCTTTACTCAGCTGTAAACTACAACAGCTGCTTGAAGAGAATAATGTCGGCTGACAGTGTAGAATGTCGTCAGTGCAGTTCCTGGGGGATGTTTCAAAGTACCATGACCCTTTGCTAGCAATCTCAACTGGTCAGATCCCTCCATGTCCTGGTCATGTGATTCCATGCATTGGTAGGGACTGTTGGGAACTCTGTGCACTGCCTCTGCCCAGGCTGTTTCTCTGTCTCTGAAAAGCCTGGCTTGCGTCTCCAGGGGCTGCCAGTCTGACTCGTAGACTTTAAGGTCAGAAGGGACCAATATGATTATCTAGTCTGACCTCCTGCAAAATGCAGGCCTCAAAACCTCACCCACCCACTCCAGCAATAGGCCACTAACCTATGACTGAGTTATTTACCTCCTTAAATCATGATTTAAGGACTTTAAGATACAGAGAATTCACCGGTAGCTGAACCATGCCCTGTGCTACAGAAGAAGGCGAAAACCCCCCAGAGCCCAGGCCAATCAGCCCTGGGGGAAAATTCCTTCCCGACCCCAAATATGGCGATCAGTTAAACGTTGAGCATGTGGGCAAGTCTCAACAGCCAGTTACCCAAGAACAATTCTCTGTAATAACTCAGAACCCACTTCATGTACCCTCCCCTCTTAGGCCACTTGTACATCCACCACACGAAGCCAAATATCAGTCAATTTCCAAAATAGGCTAATCATACCATCCCCTCCATAAATTTATCAAGTTCAGTTTTGAAAGCAATTATGGTTTTTGCCCCCACAACTCCCCTTGGAAGGCTATTCCAGAACTTTATTCCTCTAATGGTTAGAAACCTGCATCTAATTTCAAGCCTAAATTTCTTAATGGACAGTTTATAACCGTTTGTTCTGGTGTCAACATTGGTGCTGTACTCAGATAATTCCTCTCCCTCCCTGATGTTAATCCCTCTGATGTATTTATAGAGAGCTCTATCATGGCACAAAATTCACTGCCAAAGTGTGAAATATGACAGACAAACTGTGGAGTAGACTTACAAAGCCACCATTGCTGTAGTAGGCCCACCAAGGGATGGTGCAGGTGATCCAAGAGGGCTGTTTATCTCTCTAATTTCTGTATCTCCTACACCTACACAGAATCTTTGGCTGTCCGTGAGCCTGCGTTTTGTTCTAGCTGACTTTTGTTTTTATGTTTATGTGTTTTGCAGTTCTTGTTTCAATGGAGCCACTTGTGTGGATGGGATCAACTCCTTCTCCTGCCAGTGCCCAGTGGGGTTCACAGGAGCTTTCTGCCTGATGGAAATCAATGAATGCGATTCACATCCTTGTTTGAACAAAGGGACTTGCGTGGATAACCTGGGGACCTACCAATGCATCTGCCCCTTGGGTTACAGTGGGAAAGACTGCCAAGTAAGTGACATCAAGCTCAAACTGTTACAGCAGCTATACCAGCCGGTCCATTCCCACCTTGTAGTCTCATTTGTCTGCTTGCATGGCAGTAATAGTGTACAGGCCACATAGATAAGACTTTTTGTAATGAAGCAGATAACGCTACTAAAACCTTTGTTCTAACAGGAGCCTGTTAAGCCCCCAACATTGTCCTTTCTTGGTAGCAATGCCATGGTCTGCACTACAAACTTACATTGGTATAGCTGAGTGATGCAGTTAATACTGATTGCACCCGCGGTGTAGACAGCGCTATGTTAATGAGACGGCTTCTCACATAGACACAGATACTGCCTCTCAGGGAGGTGGAGTACCTACGCCGATGGGCGCTTTCATTGCAGTGCTGTAAGTGTAGACAGGTCCACAAAGAGCCAGTCAAGCAGGGGTTGGCAACTTCAGCCAGCCCCTGTTCCTGCCCCTCTTCCCTGGCTCTGAGCCATCCCTCTCCGCTGAAAAGAAAACGGCTGATACCTGATAATATGGAAGCAACCACAGCTCTCCCCTGCTGCAGAAAGCTGCCCTGGATGGCTTCTTTCAGTGTTGGTTGGGGGAAGGTGGTCCCCAGGTACGCCACTGACAGAAGCCGCCCAGAGTGGCTTTTGGCGGTATGCCTGGGGACTCCTCCCCAAGCCACCAAAAGAAGCCACCTGGAGCAGCTTTCAGTGGTAGGAGTGGTAATTTCAGCGGTGCTGCCAAAGGTGCTGCATGCTGCTCAGAATTGACTCGCACGTCACTCTTGGCATGCGTGCTGGGTGTCTGATTGAAGCAAGCGTCCTGTCTGGATCACAGTCAATCAAAGGAATAACTGAAACAATCATCTTGCATGTTAGATTCAGTACTACTAGAAAAGCGTACGCGAGCGGGTTTGAATTCAGTCAGTGGGTTTCCCATTGTACTTGTAAGAAATGTCTCAGCTACTGCTCAGTTGTGACAAAGATTCAGCAGCAATCACCAAACCCCTCGGCACCACTTCGACTCGACACGGCTGACGTTTAAGGAAGTGGTGGGAAGCGAGCAGCTAAACTGAATTCATCGGAACTGCTAACTCTAATACCTTTCAAATGAAGTCTGAATTTACTTCAGGCAGGCTTTGTTTTCATTCAGACTTGCTACTCGGTTCTTCTAAGTGTAGCAAATCTGTTTGCATGATTCAAAATCAAATGAGTCATTGCCTGAAACTTGGCTTATTGATGTGAAAGTACACTTAAGTTTCATTCGACAAGTAAGACATTTTTGGTGCTACTGTAATTGAAAGACAGAGTCATAATGATTTAGTTCTCTCTTCCACGCCTTGCAACAGTGACCTTCAGCATGGGGTTTATTCAACAGCAGGGTGATGCAATCTGGCATTTAAACGACAAATGTGAGCGTGTCTGAAAAACTGCCAGGCAAAGGCTGCAACTTCATGGGCGTTTTGCAACTTTTCTTTCTACTTACATGGCTTTGGAGCACCATGAGCAATATTTGGAGCCCTTTGTCCTGGGTATGCTCTTGACACATACACTATCAGGCTGGCTGCTAGATTTTGCCAATGAATAATAAAAAAAATAGACAAACAAACCCCAGAACAATTGATTAATGCAAGATATTTAGTCAACCATCAAAAATGACCCGATCGATGATGGTTACGAGCTCTCCTATTCAATACTATTGATTGTACGTCTGAGAAAGAGAACAGAATGTGTTGTGCAAGATAAAATATACCACCCAAGAATGCAGAGAAGTATGAAAATAAAGCCTTTGCCATTTACAGAGACAATGAAAATAAAATATAAAAGACAAGAACTTCTCAGTTTGAACACCTGATGTATGGAGTGTCCGCACAGTACTTAAAACCTCATTGAGACACCTTGTTCCTCTGCTGTCTCCCGTCATGTGCCTTGTCATGGGTTGGAAAAGTACTTAATGTCCTTGCTTCCTAATGCTGCTTGGAAGGACTCTGAAGAAATTTCTGTTTTCACAATGAACACAAGGAAGAGTTAGATCATAACGTAACATGTATTTTATGTGACAAGGAACTCTAGACTCCCTGAATTTGCTAACACAATTAAAGGATTTAACAGCCTGCAGGCTGCAGACACTATAGTTTCAGTCTCAATGGAAATCAGGCTTGATATAATTAACAAAAGAGCTGGAACAGCGAGGACTAAATACAAAAGTGAATAGAAACCTGTACATTAAGTAGCCAACAGCTCATTAAAAGTACGAAGGTCACAGATTAAGCCCCGAAAAGAAAGAGCTGAAAGGGGATCCAATGCTGAGTTCATTTCTTTCTTTAATACTTGAAAATCCAGATTTCTTTCCTAAATCTGTCTGAGAAGATCAACATAATTCACATCTAAAAAGCTGACCATTCTAGCTAAAATCGGACATAAAAGCTAGATTCAGAGCTGTGGGTCTTTTTTAAAAGACCTGCCCTCCAGTCTAGCATTTGGCACTACATTTCCTGAAAGGCTAGATGCTGAGAAAGCCAAGAAGCCGATAAAGATGAATTGTTCTCAAGGGGTTGTTTGGAGTCATGCCATAGCTGTGTTGGTCCCAGCAGAGCTCTGGGAAGCTCCAAAACATGTCCCTCTCATCAACAGAAGTTGGTGCTATCAAAGATAATTCCCTTCCCCACCCTGCTTTGTCTCTACTGCTATCTCAGGATAGATCTGTTGTGGTGGTACACCTTATTAGTTGAGTGGAAGCTCAGCTAACTTGTGTCTTTCTTACAGAATTCCAGATTCTTCATTTTGGACAAGGTGTTCCTTGCTTACATTTAAGAAATCAATAAGCCCAGTATTCTTTGACCCTGTTAACAAGTGTGTGAAATGTTGGGGAAATTTAAATTAAGCTGTAGGAAAGCCGGAGAATTCAGAAAGAACAAGCTCTTGCAAAGGGGGAATAAATGGGCAAGGTAAGCTGCTGAGGAAGGTAATAGAGGCAAAGAGCTTAAATGAGTTTGACATCTTTCTTCCCTCCTGGAAAAGGAGGAAATTGGAATACAATGAAAAATGCAGATTCTGGGATTGTTGACTTGCTGAGGTTTCCTGATAGTGTGAAGGTGAGAGCCTGGAAAGAGGCAAAAATGATTCTCTCTGAACTCAACAAAATTAAAATCCCTCCCAGGGGTTAGATGTGAGAACCCTTTTAACAAATCATTATTGAAATGAAATCTTCATGCTTCCATCTGAATGTTCCTTTTCCAACCACTTGTTCATTTCACTGATGGCACATACCATCTTGATTCTGTCAGGGAGGGGCCCAGGTGAGAGACTCAGAGGTAGGAGCATGCTTCCTTTCACAATGCTGGTTCATCAGTTCCGCTGGGTGTGCCTGGGGAAAGAAAGCAGGTAACAGTTCAGAGGATCCTTTTGGCACGGTTTCATCAAGAGGAAGACTCAGGCAGGTGACTCTGTCCCAGTTCACCAGTGCCTAAAGGGGCATTAGTGAAAAACTGACATTGATCTCATTGTTTCTCCAACTTATTGCTTCAAATGCTGTTTTTCTACTTCTCAGTTGATTGATTGATTTTTTTCAGACACTCATGGATCTGTGCAGCAAGTCTCCCTGTAAGAACAAAGGCACATGTGTCCAGAGGAAAACCCAGTTTCAATGCACCTGTCCACCTGGTTGGGCTGGCATCTATTGTGATGTGCCCAATGTCTCCTGTCGGGTGGCTGCTTCACAGAGGGGTAAGTGGTGGTGTTCTTGCTTGCAGCAAACAGCAGTTCTCCAAGTATTGTCATTGGTGATCCCTCCTCCTGGCATGCATTTAGGATCCTGGATGTCTTGGCCCCTGTGGGGCCACTGAGAAGCAGTATTAAGCAGCGGATGGCTCTCTGTGAGATTTTATAAGGAGATATGGCTCCCAGACGCCCTCTGTCCCTTCCACCCACTGAAGCGTTAAGTCCAAACTCCTTCGAATTCCTTCACTTTGTTCACTGAACACTTTTCTTCTCCCTAAAGACTAGTTAGGTCATAAATAGTGCTTTGGGAAAAGTACCAGAAGCTCCTGCTATCCTCAGTCAGGGTTTCAAGGGCTGCTCTTCCAACTGCTATTGGGCTATAATCTGGTTTTGTGCCCTTCTGGTGAATCCCAGGTTGAAACCCTGCCCACCTTGTAGGCGAAAGATTTCTGTTGCACATCTGATGCCTCACCTATTCGGTTAAGGGATATTGGTCAGTAGATGCTTTACCTGCCTACAACATTTGGGCCTGTACACGATTACCGAATTCAAATAATGCAGATGAAGGAAACTGGGTGCAGCTGGAGTGTACCTCAGAGTCTTCCTAGAAGAGTTTTCTTGAAACAAATCCAAGGATGGTTCCAAGACTGTTTGTAAGAGTCGTCGTCAATGTGAGGGTTTTGAAGGGCTTCTCCAGCACATGTGGAAACCGCTCTTCAAATTTGTCTATGTACATTTTAGACACACAGAATGCCAAGCAGTAGCAAAATACCTAGCAATAGGAATAAAAGTATTCAAGATGGCATTGGCCATCATTGTCTGCCAAGAGGCCAGCAGTAGTGTCGTGGCCAGAATCTGGTTGATTCTTTGCCAAGAGTGAACAGATTTGTTTTAAAGAACAGTTCTTGAAAAGGAGGTTTTGGGCATGTTGCCATAAGTATTCCCATGTGAACTCACAACTGTGAGGGACTTGGAAGCTTTTCTCCTGAACATTGCTTGGAGATGGCTGCTTACTTGGCTTCATTTATTTTTATTCTAGGGGTCGCTGAAGATCAATTGTGCCAGCATTCCGGCAAGTGCTATAATGTGGGAAACAGTCACCGCTGCCAATGCCAGACGGGCTATGCCGGCAGCTACTGTGAAGAGCAGTTGGACGAATGTGCCTCCAATCCATGCCAGAATGGCGCCACCTGCAACGACTATCTCGGAGGATATGGGTGTGAGGTAAAGCTGGAGGATACTTCAGGAAGACCTGGAAGATGGCTAGCACTTACTGTCTTCCGTTTTCATTGTACAAATCTTCACTCACATCCTTTCATTTTTATTGTGATCTGTTTCCCATCATGGTTGCCGGGTCCTTAGCCAGAATATTTGATTGTTTCCAAACGACTTGCTCAAATTGCTTTGGGTGTGCACAAGACATACCCAAGAAAATTCCCTGAACAGTAAGCAAAGAATGACAGTTAAAGAGTTGTGTGTCTCCCCCAGTAGGGTAGGCGAAGGTGATGGGTCCTTTCTCCTTCTAGAGGAGAAGAAGTGCCATGTTGGTGACATTTTCAAATTACATTTAACAGGAAGAGTTCTATGTACCAGTTATTCAAAGTATGAAAACTCTAAGGATACTAAAAATGTGGGCAAACAATAAAACAAAGTTCGATGTGGGGAAACACACCACTAATACATCGGAGCATAAATTGAAACATGGATACTAGCAGGGAGAGAGGCACACAGCTGATTGTGGTCAGTATTCAACATACAGAGATATGGTCAGGGCCGTCCCTAGGGGGGAGCAGGGCCTGGGGCCAATTGGCCTGGTGGGGGCCCACCCCTTCCCATGCTGTAGGAGGGGAAGGGAGGCCCGAGTCGAGCCGCTCCTCCCTGCGAGCCCAGCAAGCCTCGGCTCCCGGTGGCGGTGCAGCCTCGGGTCCCCGGCCGAGGCTGGCAGGAGCAGGCCCCAGCTGAGGATGTGGCCACAAGCCGGCCCCGGCCGGGACCCCAGGCTGCCACTACTGGAGTCCTGGCCCGGGAGTGGGACCTGAGGCCGCCGTGGGGGGCCAACCCCGGCTGAGGCCACGTTGCTGGCTGAGGCCGGCCCTGGGTGCAGCCGGGGCCGACCATGTGGGTCAGGCAGGCCCGGCCCAGCCCAGAGAGGCTGGGCCCCGTGAACTGCCCTGCCCCTGGGCCTGCCTGCTCTGCCCTAGGGGTGGGAAGGGCCGACCCAGGGCCAGAAGCCGGGCGAAGTCTCCTACACCGCTGCCTTCAGCACGCTGCCAAAGGCAGCTGAGGCAGGGCAGAGCACGGCCGTGGGGGGGAGCTGCGGTGTGGGCCCTGCACTGCCCCCAGCTGGGAGCGGGACAGCGCGGGGCCCAGAGCCATTGCCCCGTTTCCCCTTCTGCCCTGCAAGATGGCCCTGGATATGGTAGGTAGTTACTAAAGTGGTATGTCCCCAGGGAAGTGGATTTGTTGAGCTGTCTCACCCTTAACTTCTGTGATTAACTGAAAATAAACTAGAACATATTTTAAAATGTTCTATATTCATCTTGCTTGGGAAGTGGGGTCCATTAGCCCTCCAAGTTAGCCCCCACTGGCCCTTCTGGCTGATGTCCAGGGCTGTGTGGATTGACTCTATGGGTTACTGCACCCAGTCCTCATTCCCAGGCTTTTGAGAATGGAGGTCCATGCAGGATCTGGGAGGCACTTTTCCAGAGGTGGTTGAATGTAGATAACACTTCTACCACAGGTCAGTGTCTACGGCAGTTGAAGCTGGTCAGGAGTTCCATGAGAGTCCTGTGACCTATTTGTATGCAGTGTAGTTGTAGCTGTGGTTAGTCCCAGGATATGAGAGAGACAAGGTGGGTGAGGTAATGTCTTTTATTGCACCTGAAAAAAGCAGTGCGGCTGGAAAGCTCCTCTCTCTCTCTGACAGAAGTTGGTCCAAGAGAAGATATTCCCTCCCCTACCGTGTCTGTCTCCTGTGAGATTGTTCACCTTCAGACAGTCAGTGGGGGGAGGTCAGAATTCGACCACGTAAATATTGTGCATGGTTGTCTCTGCCATCCCACTGAATTACTGAGGTTGCACAGCAGCAATTGAGGGCAGAATTTGGCCCGCAAAGTGTTTTGTCTTGTTTTAGCCTACGATGTGTCAGTCTGTACGGTGTGTCAGTCTCAGGGTATGCTATTGTGTCCTTGATGGGTGAAGATTATTTACACTTGTTTGGTTTTTATATTGATAGTGTGTACCAGGGTACCAAGGTGTCAACTGTGAGTACAAAGTGAATGAGTGCCAGTTCCAGCCCTGCCAGAACGGAGGAACCTGCATTGATCTTGTCAATCATTTCATCTGCTCCTGTCCGCCAGGAACTCGGGGTATGAAACTCAGCAATTGTGTGAAAACTATAAGAGGCACTTTCTTTTCTGGGGGACTGGCTTTAATGCCATAAAGTCCCATGGCTTATCATATTTCCATGTGAAGAGGGCTCTCAAGTCAATCGCTCTGAGTGCCTAGAGAGAAAAATATCTTCCCTGGTACCTTTAAAAAAGGTACTGGATAAATTATCGTATCAGGAATTATTTAAACTAGGATGGTATTTACTGTGTAAAAAGTGTGTTTAGTGCTTGCATAACTCAGTGTCCTTTGTTCTCCACTTAACCTCGGTCACTGAACCCTTTTATGGGAAGGAAGTTTGAATGAATCTGGTCTAACCTGTTCCACTGCAGCCGGGTTATTTTGATCACCCTGTTGTCCTCTAACAGTTGGCTGTCTTGTTTATTTCAGCGATGGTGATTCCATAACTTCCCTGGCGGCTTGCTTGACATAACTTCTGCTCAGGTTTCACCTCTATTTTCCCTGCTGTACTTTAAGCTACTGCTGCTGGTTTTACCTTAGCAGATATAGACAAAGGAGCTACAAAGAGCACGGGGAGTGGGGAGTCAAATATTTTCACTAGTCAGCGAGTACTTCTCTCCTCTTACTCGCTTTCCAAATTAAACATGCCCATTTCATTCAGCTTTTCTGCATAGATTTTGTTTCTCAAATCAGTTATAAACTTTTTATCTTCCAATGATCCTTCTTCAGTTCTGTTTTGAAATGTGGTGCCCATACTTGAGCACATTTCTCCAGGTCAGAGCAAAAATATGCCAAGTATAGCTGTATAGATGGATTGTACCTTAAACAGGATCATACAATCCCTACTAGCTGTGTGTTATTAATCTCTCTCTCCCAGATCACACACTAGTGTGAGTGCCCAGCAAGGATCCCCAGTCTAGATAATTGCTTGTATGTGAACCGCTTTATTTTTATTGAATTTCATTTATTGTTTTCAACCCATTACTCCAGTTCAAAGACCTTTTGACTTCCAGTCCTATACATCTATTTCCTTGTCTCTTTGCATACTTAGAAAGACAAGGTACCTTTTTTTTATTGGACCAACTTCTGTTGGTGAAAGAGACCAGCTTCTGAGCTTACCCAGAGCTCATCAGGTATGGGAAAGATATTCAGTGGCAAAGCTAAATACACAGTTGTTACGCATAAGGAGCTAACACAGGTTGCACGAGTCCACTGAAGATGAAGTGGACAAGTAACATCCACAAGAGGTTACTGGGTTATAGATTTTTGTAATGAGCCATAAATCCAGTGTCTTTATTAAGTCCAGGATTTTTAGTATCAAGCCACATTATGAATTTAAGCTTCCAGCTTGTCTTTGAAGGTGTTGTGCAGGTTTCCGTTAAGGATGAGAGCTGGGAGGCCAGATATGGAGCGATCATTTTGTGAAAAGGTTTGCCCCTGTGTTTTTGTCTTTGTATCATTTTTGTGTCTGAGTTCATTTGAGAGTGTAGTAATTGTCTGGTTCCACCCACATAGTTGTTATTGGGACATAACTAGTACATTACCAAAGCATCTGAGAGCTTCACAATCTTTAATCTATTGAAGCGCTCTTAGCAGTTGTTTCTAACAATTTAACTCTTCCTCCAAAAGGCCTGGTTCTGCTTCTGTGAAGTTCACACAGACTAGGACACTTCTTGGCAAGAATCCGATTAGATTAAAAGAGCACCCACCAACAAAATAAACTCCACTGGAATTACCAAAATGAGACTCTGCTCACAATTGATTGTGCAGTTATATAGGTCCCTAGACCTTGACTTACCCTGGATGGGGCTTAAATATGCTCATGTACTCTGCTGGGCTTTGCTTCCTGATTGGGACAGAAAGGAAGCAGTGGTATCTCCCAAATATTACCTGCCTAGCACCAAAATGAGAGGTCACTCCCAGTACATTGTGAAGATCTGTGATCCCCAGCCTCCTTGGTTAACTATTTCATTCTTCTTGTGGGAACATTGACATCAAATTATCTCTGTATATTTGAATTAACCCTTTACTAGCCTTGGCTTCATGAGGAAAAAGGTGTTTTACTAATTATCGTCACTAGGATTTTTCCCTATTGTAGCGTTAGTTAATGAGTTAGCTAGCATGGTGAAAAAGTCCTTTTCTTCCTAATGTGGACACTCCCATTGAGAGGAATGGGGCAATTTACGCACATCAGAGCTATTCTGGGCTCTCTGCAGAGTTACACTCAGTTTACAAAGCAATTATGTCTTTCTTTGTAGCCAGGACAGCTAGACTGTGTTATCTTTGCAGTTATTATCTTAGGGCAGGTTTAGATTTAAAATGCTGCATCGGTACAGCTGCGCCACTGTAGCACTTCAACAAAGAGCTCTCCCATCAGCGTAGTTAATCCGCAAGTAGCTATGTCGGTGGGAAAAGCTATCCTTCTGAAATAATGCTGTCTACTTAGATTGGTATAACTACATCACTCAGGTCTGGGGTGTAAGGTATTCACACCCCTGAGCCATGCTGTTATACAGAAATAATTCTGTAGTGTAGACCTGCCCTTAATCTCCAGAATCTCAGCTTCCATTCAGGGTTGCTGTACCAGGTATGTATAGATACCAGCTGTTTTCAAGCTTTGTTCTTGGGCATGGCTGATCGGAGTTCATATAGGTCCTCTTAGAGTTCTTTAGCTTGAAGATGCTGCTGCATGGCTAACCCCGAAAGGAACAAAGAAACTGATAAATGATCATAATCTGATTAAGATCTTGCATCCTGGAGGCAAAAAAAATTACCTGAACACTAGATAGACAAGTTCTGTATAAATTAGACTTCAAAGAGCTATATTATCTCTAAAGAAAGAAGAATGAGATCCTTCATGAAGATAGCTTTTTGTCTACATCCATATAATCAGAACTTATGAAAATGAAGCTCTGCTTTCCCTACAGACCTCACAAATTCGTATCTTGAAAGTTTATTTTGGTACATTTGCCTATAAATCATTGAGTTAAATTTCATGATACCCTTTCTAGGACCATTAAACTAATAACTCAATGGCAAAATAAGAGCCCAATCAATTGCATACTTCATCTTTGGGCTGTTCTGATAAGTCAGGTTTTCAGCTGCTTTTTGTTAATGTGGCTCAAAGCAGCTGCAATAATAATGAATCTATCCTGAAAAGTTAAATGAAAAAATGTAAGATTGCTACTACTGAATGCATTAGAGATCACAGGTAGAATTTTCTCTCTCTTTCTCTTTCTCTTTTTCTCTTTCTCTTTCTTACTTCTTCATATATGAAATGCCCCTAAAATAAATTCATAGAGAAAGCTGCAGTAAATGTTAAGGTTTAATGACATATATTTCCCTCTTTTCTTTTTCTTTGTCACCTGTTTTTTAAAACATAGCTTTCACTTATAAGCTTCCATTTTAGGGCCAATGAGAGTAGACATTTCTTGGCCTGTTTACTTCTTTTTTGAAGGTTATCCAGCACTAAGGACATTGCTGAAGTGCTAAGGAGGAAAGAGTCCTTGTTGATTTGGTTTGTTCGTATTACTATCACAATGTCTTCCACCTTTGGCTTTCTTCATCACCGCTGTTTGTTCTCTAATCCTTTTGTGCCACTTGCACCAGTTACTAATAAATTATGCCAAACCAGCGTTTTGCTAGAGAGACAAGTTTTATGGATCAAAGCGGGGCATGCTTGGTAGCTATAAGGGTAAAATGGTTCATGTAGGAAGGAATAGCCAAATGCCCAAATAAAAACGGGATGCTGACTGGCCTTTGGGCATTCTAGTGGATGACAAATGGGTCACTTATATGGTGTTAAAAAACAGACAGTATTGTAGTGAGTTTCACAAATTGGAATTTTCTATGTAAAACAGGAGGAAAATTTGGTTCAACTGGATCATATACGGCTTGGTTCTTCATGTGGATCTTTTATTTGTGTTATCTGAGGCAGAACTAGTAATGGATTTAGGACACTCCCTCATGGGCTGATCTAAGAATATATTGCCAAGGGGAATTTGTGGAAAAAGAGTCCCTAGCAGTATCCAAGGCTGCCCAGCAGTGATGCACTGTCTGCTATGGCTCAGACTCCACCCATGATCCTGTATTCTACCCAGAAACACATCTGTCAGCTTGTTCCGTTGTTGGTGATTGATTGAAACAAGCTCTCATCATTAGCAAAAAACAACGAGAGTCCTGTGGCACCTTATAGACTAACAGATTTTCTTCGGAATAAGCTTTCATGGGCTATAACCCACTTTGTCAGATGCATTTGACGAAGTGGGTTATAGCTCACGAAAGCTTATACCGAAGAAAATCTGTTAGTCTATAAAGTGCCACAGGGCTCTCGTTGTTTTTTGCTGTACACAGACTAACACGGCTACCCCTCTGGAAATCTCATCATTAGGTTTCAGAGTTACCACCAAATTAATTTAACACTGGCAGTTTGCTGCCTTACAAGTGACAATGCAGAACTATCTGGCAATGTTCAGCCAATAATGACAGATAACTCCTCAACCATAGGACTAAATCAGGTTTTCTAAAAAATATATATCCTTAAATTAAGCAAAATCTAAAGCCACTTGAAATACGAGAATGAAGTGCCACTGAGAACTAGCTAGATCTAATTCATACATTTATTGGGAATGATCTGAGGAAGAAGTAAGTGTATTTTGTAGGGATCCTAATAAACTGAGGACTTAACCAGGTGAGTCTGGGATTATATGGAAGATAAACTTTGGCAACTCGATGAACGATAAGAAATGAGGCTGCAGTGCCTGAGACTCCGGTTTCTCTTGCTTATTTTAACAGGCCGTCTTTGTGAGGAGAACATTGATGACTGTGCTTCCAATGTGGGAGGACCCCATTGCTTTAATGGAGGACAGTGCATTGATCAAATTGGGGGCTACAGCTGCCGTTGTCTCCCAGGCTTTGCAGGCGAGCGATGTGAGGGGGATATTAATGAGTGCCTCTCCAACCCTTGTAGCCCTCATGGTAGCCTACACTGCGTTCAGCTGACCAATGATTATAAATGCACCTGTCGCAGTGCATTCACCGGTGAGTACCTGGAAACACTATCCCAGTTCCTCATTGACTAGACTAGATCAAAACGTTATCTTTCTTGTTCTGTCCTTCTCTGGGAGCTCTTAGAGTAACCAGTCCATTTCCCTGACAAGCCTTGGTTGTTCCCTCACAGACTTCTATTGTTTTAAACAGTTTGGTTTTAAAATGTTTGAGCAATGAGACTTCCTTAAATATACCTGGAGAACGTTCCACAGCTTGATATACTTCATTGCCAGGATGTTCTTTCCTGATATTCATTTCATTTTATCTACCCTAATTTCACATTCCCAGTTTTTCCCAATTCATCACTCTAAATCCTATCCTTTCTTTACTGTTTGCAGTTATCTGAAAGGCATGCAACTCTCATTTCTACTTCCCTGAACACTGCCATCTTATGCATGTTTAGCTTTCCCCATAAACCCTTCCTTCCAAATACATGCTTTTTGCTCTATTCTTAATTGCCACCAATTCTTTTATACCATTTTGTGGACATGTTGAGACTTGAAGATTCTTACTGCTTAAGGCAAACAAGCTCATCATCCTTAGTGACTTCAGCACTAGAGTTGGTGCAGATTATCTGGCATGGCTAGGCACCATTGGAAAAAAGAAATGCAACAGGCTCAGGCTCTTCCTGGTGAGGAAATATGCTGAGCATGACCTCCTCATCAGCAACAAAGTCTTGTGTCTTTCAGACTGTAACAAGACATCCAGGGCCGGCCTTAGACGGTTGGCGGCCCTAGGCAAGTCTGTTTTTGGCGCCCCCCTCTCCCCACGTTCACGTGACATGACACGTCTACTTTAAATAGCCACGCGATATTTGATATTTAGTCTTTAGTATTTAGTAATTGTTTATATCATATTTTATGGAATTATTTTTAGACACAGAGACGTTATTTTTAAAATTGTTATTGTTTAATACTGGTGGGTGCAAAGAATTTGTATCAATACCATTTTCAGAGCAAACTTAGCACCCCATTGCCTCCCTTGCTTCTGCACAGCTATTGGCAGCTCTGGGTGGCTACAACCCCCACATAATAACCTTGTGACCCCCTAAGGGGCTGCGACTCCCATTTGAGAGCCCTTGTCTTAAAGGGACACACTAACCTCATTTTACAGATTAGGAAACAGACACAGAGTTGTGAAGAGACTTCGCCCAAAGTCCCACAGCAGTTTCCTGGCAGAGCTAGGACTAAGACCCAGAACTCAAGACTCTCATGCTTTAACCACTGAACAATACAAGCCCCTAATATAACCCCACACCCTGCAAACCATCTTTGCACAGAGATGAATGCACTTTTCATTAGGATCTTAAGGAGTACTAAACCATTCACTAGTAAAGGCTATTTAGACCTTAACCCTGTAGACAATTTCCTTTTGACCACTGTAACACCACCCTCTCACTATACCAGCAGGTGTATTAGTTACCATGAGTTCAGTGTTTCTTGGGTCAGAGGAAGACACAAAACCCTCTAAAAGTTGCATGAGACAGCTTATCTCGATCCCTCTCCACTCCCCCCTCCAGTTGTCCATAGTCCCCTCCACCACTACCAGCCCCCACCAAGTCTCCTTGTCCCCATGCCACCTTCACCCCTCCCCAGGCCTCTAACTCCATCCATTCCTCCCCAGCCCCCCCATCCTGATCCCTTGCTCCAGTGACTCGCGAGTCCGGACCCCTCCATTTCCACTCCCGGTCTCCTCATTCCCCCTTACCTTGGCTTAACCCCTGACTACAAAGCCCCAGGGCTGGCAGCATGGCCGGATCAGGCCACGCTGCCAGCCGCCGTGCTCTGCTCCCACCACCGCCGCAAGCCAGCCCCTCAGGCCTGATCCAGCCACTCTGCCGCTGCCGCGTGCCACCACCACAGGCAGGCAGGGTGGCCAGATCAGGCCCCGGCGCGACCCCTTTCCTGGCTCCTCTGTCCCCCCCGCGGCCCTTTCCCAGCTCCTTTGTCCCCTGCGGCCCTTTCCCGGCTCCTCCATCCCTTCCCTCGCAGTCCCTTCCCAACCCCTTACCTGGCTAGAGGCTCGGAGCTTGCAGGGGTGGCTGGCAGAGCCGCTCTTGGGCCAGACCGCTCCCGCCCTGAGCACGCTCTGTCTGAACATGCTCAGGATGGGAGATTTGAAACTCCTCAGCCTGGCCACAGCAGGACAGGGCAGAACAAGCTTTCCGCCCGAGTCTGCAGCTTTGCTGGGCCCCCTGGGCGGAATGCACCGGAACGCAGCATTCCGCCCCCTTTTTCTGTTTTTAGGGCAGCAGCGGCCCCTAACAATCGGCAGCCATAGGCAGCTGCCTAGTTTGCCTACTGTTCTACCGTTAAGGCCGGCCCTGAAGACATCTTGGCATCCTCACTCCAAGCACTGGCATCTCATTGATTATCTCATCATCAGGAGACAAGACAGATGGAATGTTCAAGTGAAAAAGCTGTGAAAAGTGCAGAATTCTGGTCTGATCACAGGCTCATAGTCTCCAAGCTGAACATCTGGATATATCTTAGTAGATGACCACCAGGAAAAATAGCGTCCAGAAAGCTTAGTGTCTCCAACGGGAAACAGGAGAATGTGAAACGGGCTTTTGTTGAAGAGCTGTGCAACCAGCTTGTAACAATTGATGTGAACTCAAATAAAGTTGAGGAAAACTGGGAATCCTTGAGAGAGACTGTATTCTCAACTGCATCCAATATCCTCTGTTCCATCACACCTAAACATCAAGATTGTTTTTTTAAAATGATGTTGTCATAGGTAGACTACTGAATGAGAAACATCGGCTCTATATGGCCTGTTTAGAAGACAGCACTTCAACATCTAAGAAAGCAGCCTTCAACAATATCAAGAGGACTGTACAAACTTAGAGAGATGCAAAACTCATGGTTGAGCATCAAGGCAGATGAGATTCAGTCCAGACAAACAGGAATGACATGAAAAATTTCTGTGCTGCTCTGAGGACAATCAGTGGGTCACAGTCATGTGGGACATCTCTAATACTATGTGCTAATGGCATTGCACTACTCACTGACAAAGAAACAATACCACAAAGGTGGGCAGGACATTTTAAAACATCCTTACTTAACAATCATCTGTTAGCCAAGAAGCAATTGATCAACTGTCCCAGGTTGATATCAGCATATCTCTTGCTGATCCCAAAGTGCTGACTAAAACCGTGAAAGCAATTGACCTACTGTCAAATGGCAAAGCACCTGGAGAAGATGCTATACCAGCAGAAGTCTACAAGGCTGGATGCTTGCACGTGGTTCTGAAACTGACTGAATTTTTCCAGTCAATGTGGACTCAAGTAGCTATACCCCAAGAATATAAAGATGCATCTATTGTCCACTTGTACAAGTGGAAAGGCAACAGACAATCTTGTAACAACTCTCAAGGCATTTCTTTGCTGTCAATAGCTGCCATAGTTCTCACCAGATCTGCTGAATCTCCTTGTGCAACATGTTGAACAAAGGCTCCTGCCTGAGGGACAGTGTAACTTCAAGAAAGGATGTGGGACTTATAGACATGGTGTTTGCAGCTTGTCCACTTCAGGAGATATGCCAGGAGAACTCCAACCTGTGCACGACTTTCATTGACTTGACAAAAGCATTTGATACAGTCAATCGGAAGGGCCTTTGGAAGATCATGGCAAAATTCGGTTGATGGGAGAAATTCATGTCTGTGGTTCAGCAGTTCCATAATAGCATACTTGCTCATGTTGAGGACAACAGTGAATTATCTGAACCATTCCCAGTCACCAGTGGAGTCAAGCAGGGCAGTGTTTGGCCCCAGCCCTATTCATGATGATGTTCTCTACTATGACTGTACAGGAAGTGAGTGTTTGTGATCTTCTGGTTTTTGATGATGACTGTTCCCTGAATGCCAAATCTGAGTGTGACATGTAACAAAGTATGGACTGTTTCTCTAGAACTTGTGAGAACTTTGGAATCACCATCAGGAAGACACAAGTGATGTACCATCCAGCACCAGGAAAGCTGTACATAAAGCCTACCACCAGTGAACTTCCAAACCCTCCAGGCAAAGGATAAGTTCACCTACCACATCAGTACACTGTCATGTGCCAGTCACATCATTGATGAAATCCACACCAGAACTGCCAAAACAAGGATGGCCTTAGGCAGACTATGTGCAAATGTGTGGTAGCACAGAGGCATTAGTCAACAAACAAAGCTAAAGGTCTACAAAGCCACCGGGTTGCCAACTCTGCTGTATGCTTGTGAAACCTGGACAGTATAGGCACCATCTTATGAAGCTGAATCACTTTCCCATCGGCTGTTTGAGGAAACTGTTGAGGATGAGATGGCAAGACCAGGTTCCAGATACTGAGGTTCTCCTATCAGTAGGCATTCCAAGTAACCATACGCTGGTGATGAAATCACAGAGGAGATGGGCAGGCCATGTCACCAGAATGTCAGATGTGACTGCCAAAGAAGATCTTTTATGGCAAACTAAAGGAGGGAAAGCACTCTCAGGAAGGCCAGAAGAAACATTTCAAAGACTACATTAAGTTATCCTTGGGGCATTTCAACATAGACCCAAAGTTTTGGGACAGTCTCACTCATGATTGTTCTGCCTGGTGAAGCCTCATCCATACTGGAGCCACAGGCTATGTATGAGTAGAGGAGAACTGCTGCGGCAGAACAGAAACATCAGTTCTGATCAGATCAGGAAATCCCATAAGAGTGGCTCATCTGCTGTTAATCAAGCAATCCATAATGGCATTTCTTGTTCAATATGCCACAGTCAGTTCAAGCTCAATTTGGCCTGGTCAGCCACTTGTGTGTTCACAGAAACCAAACCAACCAGTGATGTCGTGGTAATCTTTGAACCCAAAGGATGAACAGCGTTCCCCAGATGCACTAGATTGCCATTTTTCATCTTAAATTTCACTTTATTTTCTGCCTTTTTTCTAATCGCTTTCCTTGCTGATGTTTGCAACACCTCCCAGTTTATTGCCATCAGCTAACTTAATTAACATGTTATTACACTCCTTCTGGAATAGTCAGAATGTTGAGATTGGTTTTATTTAATTTCAAATTCCTTTGTATCCCACTAGATCCCCTTTATGGTCTGTTTAGCCAGTTACCAATGCGGGTAAGATTTTGAGATAAAGCAACCAGATGCTTTCTTGAGATCCAAATAAATTGCCTCTAGCAATTCTTTTATGCACTAATTTTCTGTTTGTCAAAAGCAATCAATTTTTGCTGCTGATGTTCCCTTTATGCACTCCTGCTGGTGCAGCCAGTGCATGTATGGACTATTTTGCCAATGTGCACTTCAGGGAAGAGCAGTGAATACATTGGCTCCCTTTAAGGAAGAACTTCAGATAGGTTTCATCTTTCAGCGATAATTCGGTAGTCCCTCTGCGAGCACTAGTTCCTCGCACATGCAACCTCTGTATTGACCAGGGTCCACGAAGATTTTGGTACCTTCTCCCCTTGCTCAGTTGACTGGACTCCAAAGGGACCTGATGCTCTTCCCCCACCCTCTACCTACTGTCCTAGGTCAGGCATTTGCCATTGTCCAGGCTTCTTGCGGGAATCAGCATTCAGGGAGCTCTGAGGGTTCAGCAATTGTTGATCTCACACTTGCCAGATTTGGAACAGTATCGCTCCCTGGCATTCCCCCCCCCCCTTGTCTGACATGCAGCACTGACACCCTAGCCCAGTCAGCACGACCGAGGAGTCAGCACTGTCCCCAAACCATTGTCATCCTTCCCACTCCTTGGCGGTTAGGCCCTGAGGGTCACTCTCCCCTTTCCTACTTTGTCTGCTCCCCTCCTGTCAAGGCTCCAGCAGGACTGTAAGCTGTTGTGTGCTACCACAAATGCTGACTGAGATCTATGGTACAGTCAGCTCTCCCCGAGCTGACGCATCAGTTTCTGATGGAAGCTACGTCCACTGACTGGCTTCTGAGGGGACATTCAGCTGTCCCCCAACCTCAGTGACCCAACCCTGTGGTGCTCGGCTCTCCTGGTGATCCGCCTCCAGAGGGCAGTGCAGCACTCCTCGCCCACCCTGTTCTCCACGTGATATTTAGGCCTCAGCCATCATTAGATATTATCTAAAGGGCTTTCTGCTCCTTCTTCCCTGCTTGCTGGGATCGGGAACACTCCATGTCACAGAGTGAGCTGGAGGACTTATTGTTGGTGCTGCTTCTTGAAATAGAAGAAGAACTTTGAGCAACCACGTGATTTTAACTGTGGGTTAATTAATCCTTACCTTTGCCTCCCTTGTGTGTCTGCTTCTCAGGTCGGCGCTGTGAGACGGTGATAGATGTGTGTCCCCAGAAGCCTTGTCAGAACGGAGGCTCCTGTGCTGTTGCCAGTAATATGCCCAATGGGTTCATCTGCCAGTGTCCCCCAGTAAGTGTCCTGCCCTTAAACTGTACTTTCTGGCCCAGCCATCCCCACCTTTCCTGGTTTTGTTGAGCAGTAAGTTCCAGTGGCAGCAGGTAGGTGAGCCCTCTCAAAGCCTCCATCAAACTGCTCACCCTTTGTGTATGGCCTGCACTGATCCCTGCTGCAGAGGGAGTGTGCACCTTCTGAACTTGCTGGAAAGCTATGTCCATTGGAGCTGCGCTTGTGTTCACATGTCTCGCTACTGAGCCTATAAGGGCAGCCCCACCTGCCAGGCAGTTCCTTCAGCATGCCATAGGTAGTAAGCTGAAATTCACCATTGCCAACCCTAGCATAACCCTTCTGACTCATAGACTATAAGGTCAGAAAGGACCAATATGATCATCATCTAGTCTGACCTCCTGCACAATGCAGGCCACAGAACCTCCCACCCACTCCTGTAATAAACCTTTAACCTATGACTGATTTATTAAAAGTCCTCAAATCATGGTTTAAAGACTTCAAGGTACAGAGAATCCACCAGGAAGTGAGCCGCACCATGCTACAGAGGAAGGTGAACACCCCCCCCCCCAGCTTTTGCCAATCTGCCCTGGGGGAAAATTACTTCCCGACCCTAATATGGTGATTAGTTAACCCCGAGCATGTGGGCAAGACTTTATAAGTTTTCTGACAAAGTTGTTAACTTTTCTGTCCTAAAGAGAGATGAGATGTTTAGAGTTAGGTTTTTTGCTACTCTGTTGGCCATGGGGAGCATTTGTTTGCACAAAACTCTGCTAGTTTTCAGGAACAAAAACCAAAAGGAAATTGGTTGTAGGGTGCCAAAAGCAGGCACGCTCACACCTTCTTGCACTGATCAAGCTTGGGAAATGTCAGCCCTAAAGGTGTGAAAACTCGTGGTAACTTTCATCTTGTGAAAAAATGGGCTGGAGATTCTCTTGTGACTCTCACCATAGCACATGGACTTGAATGGTAAGGCCAGATAGAAATCCTTCTTGTTGCAAGGATGAGTTCCTTGGTGGGCTCTCTGCCTGGTGCACCCAGCTGTAACTCAAAGTCCTGTAGGTTCCAGTGACCAGTGTATCTGTGGTTAGATCTAGGAAAGCCCCCCCAGGTTCAAGGGCTAAGGATATGTGAATTGACCTAGGGGCTGGGTTTGTGTGCTCATTGATAAACTCATGTCTGTGCACCCTTGTGCTTGACCTCACTGAAATCTCCTCTCCAGCCCCATGAACATTATTCAGTCTGATCACCCCACTTTTCTCCTAGGGTTATTCTGGGTTTAAATGTGAGTTTGGCGGCCACAGTACCTGTGGGCAGGTGAAATGCAAGGAAGGGGAACGGTGCATCCCGACATCCTCTGGGCCCCGATGTTACTGCCCAAGGCACTCAGCTGGCAAAGCGTGCCAGGCTAGTACAGGCTGTGCGAGTGCTCCATGCCAGAATGGCGGAAGCTGCCATCCTAGGACTCAGCCGCCTTATTACCACTGCCAGTGTCCCGATCAGACTGAAGGCAGCCAGTGTGAACGCTCAGTGAGCCCCAGCGAGCCGCCGCTTGGGTGTCTGGACCAGCGCTGTGAGGAAAGAGCAAAGGATGGCTACTGTGATAAGGACTGTAACACACACGCCTGCCAGTGGGACGGCGGTGACTGCTCCCTGATGGTGGAAGATCCCTGGGCTAACTGCTCTTCCACCCTGCACTGCTGGCAGCGTTTCAATGGCCAGTGCGACGAGCTCTGTAACACGCCCGAGTGCCTGTTCGACAACTTTGAGTGCCAGCACGGTAGCAAGATATGCAAGTAAGGCCTGGTCTGCCTGCCGTGATCTCTGTCACTAACACAAAGCTCTCGCTAGCTCTTCTAACCCCTTGAACGCTGCCTGTGCTGCCTCTCTCCGCAGCCCTGGGAAGGGCACATATTCTCTGCACTCTTGCTAGGGCCCACGCCCCAGGGTGCTCTCCTGCTTTCTGGGCTTCAACTTTCTTTGGAAATAACTGTGGGAAGATGTGTGCGTGGGGGCACACCACATGCTAAATTACTTACTGAACACATTGCAACGTCTGCTCCCATCTCCTGCCTCCCAAAAAACGCCAGATACGAGACACCCTCTCCTCTTGCTAAAGCAGAGTGTTTGTTGGGGTCCTGGGAGAACCAGCTCATCGGTGTCTCTTCGCATCCTAGATCCTGCCCTCACAAACTTGGCCTGTCCTTGGCACACGTGTCATGTCTGAGACCTACAGAGGAGCCCTCAGGGTGCTCCTTTCTCATCCCTAGCAGGCAGCACATGGGTCCCTGTCATGGTTACTGGCTGTGTGATCCAGATGTTGGGTGCAGTATGGCTTACTGGACTGAGCAGAACCAGGTGACCTGCAGGTGTTAGACCTCCACCACTCGGACCCAGCCTTGGGGCCAGATAACCAGCGCTCCCCAGAGATGAAACATCACACCTATATGCCTCAGCCTGTCCAGGCTCCTCCTTGACCCAAACCCAATTGGGGTTGATTAGCTGGCAGGGAAAGGCTTTGCATCCTGTTCTGCAGGCCCTCAGACTAGAGGTACGAGAAAACACAGATGTGCTCCTGTTTGTAACCCTGCGCCTGTCTCCTAGGTATGATAAATACTGCGCCGATCACTATGGGGATGGGCGCTGTGACCAAGGTTGTAACAGTGAGGAATGCGGCTGGGACGGCTTGGACTGTGCTGGTGACAAAGCTGAGAAACTGGCAGAAGGGACCCTTATTATTGTGGTGCTCATGCCCCCCGACGAGCTACTCAATGATTCCCGCAGCTTCCTGCGCAGTTTAGGATCCCTTCTCCATACCAACCTGAGAATAAAGCTGGATGCGCAGGGAAATCCCATGGTGTTCCCATACTACGGGGACAGGCTGGCGTCTCGGAGTCGGCGAGCTCTCCTGCTCGTTCGCAAGCGCAGAGAAATTGAGCAAGAGGTCATTGGGTGAGTGAGTTCCTTTGTGCATCACTCATGAGACTGTATCAGTAACTACCAGGGGAGGGGAGTGAGGTGTTTTCAAATGTACGCCATGTTTGTAGCCGAAAATATACATGTGTTCTGCCAGGGGAGGAGTCTAAAACGATGGAGATCACTAAAACCAGCGCTAGGAAGAGATTACATTTTGGTTTAGGGATGCACTGTTTAGATGGACCTGTTCCTTACTCCTCTGCCCTTGAATTCTCTTCATGCAGCACAAAGGTGTTCCTGGAAATTGACAACCGCCAGTGTATTGAAGGTTCAGACCAGTGCTTCAAGAACACCGAAGCTGCTGCGGCTCTCCTAGCAGCTCAGGCCATCCAAGAAATGCTGCTCTACCCTTTAGTGTCTGTCCAAAGTAAGTGATGCTGGAGGGGAGAGGAGAGGGGTCTGCTGTATGTAAGAAGCAAATGCTTGATTTTGATCGGAAATGGCATGTGTTAATTATTGATCAGCACATCAACATCTGCATGCACCTTGCTGGTCAGATACAGCTTCTTGAATCCTGTGAAAGATGTAATCACAGCGTGGGCTGATTTACTGACCTGCAGTATTACAGATACGTGTAGCTATTGTTTGTGTGTGTGGTACACTTAGTCAGGAATTTTTGAGAATGTATAGTGTGGAGTGTAAAACACATACATGTAGGTGGTGATTTCTAGAGCCACGGGAGAGATTTATCGCACGCCTTTGACCATTTCAACTGCCCGTTAGAACTCATTCAAACATTCCAAATCCTGATCAGATTCAAATAGGTGCCTTTATAAAAAAGAGAATTCAACCTGCCAGACATTCCCTCCTCTCCAAGATAGAATTTCCCTAGATTCCACCAGAGCCTGAGCCCTACTTGCAAGATTCAGTACTGGACAAGAAACCACTTCTTTATAAATACTAGTGTTGTGACTTTAAAGTCTGATTTTAGACCTGATTTGGGAATGAGTATCTAGAGCCAGTTAAACAAAGAACAGGATCTATGGTTTAAACGTATCTCCTTTTTAATAAGAACAGGTTCTTTGTCAAAACAACTGAGCACACCATTGAAGATCTTGTTCATGAAGCTGTGCCTAGCTTGTTCAGGATCTCCACAAAGTGTTACACTTACACGTGATGTTGTACATGCAAGCTGTGCATGTCTTCGAAATTTGTCTTTTGCAGCCGTACACTGCAACCTTTTAAAATACACACTCTGAAATTATAACAGGGGATAGGTGATAACATGAAAGTGCGGTGTCCATTGTACAGTTATACTCCCTTGTCAGAGTCTGAACTTCCGAAGGCCCTGGAGTTCTTTATTTGAAACCCATGGTGAAGTAAAGGAAAATCCCTAACTTCATGAAGAGGAAAAGCCTATGTACACAAATAGCAAAGGAAGATTGGAGGCTGCACTTACCTTGCTGTATTTTAATTGGGATTTTTAGGTGAACCTTGGCTACCAAAGAAGACCCAGTTGCTTTATCTACTTGCCGTGGCAGCCGTGATCGTCCTTTTCATCCTTTTACTGGGGGTGCTTGTGGCAAAGAGAAAGCGCAAGCATGGCTCGCTCTGGCTTCCTGAGGGCTTTGTTCTACGCCGGGACCACGGGGACCACAAGCGCAGAGAGCCAGTTGGAGAAGACGCAGTTGGGCTGAAGTAAGTCTCCGTGTTGGGTCATTGAACACCATTACACTAATGTGAGTTAGGTTTTTGGGAGCCCACACCATTCCAAAACAAACCGCCATGTTGTGCACAAATACCTCATTAAAGGCACTTAAAACCTTGTGGAGAAAAAATACACACTTAAAGCTAACATTTCTCCTGTTCTTTCTCTGTCCAGAGATTCAATTTAGATGGTCTTTCATTTGATAACTCATATAACGTTAAAGAGGGAAGCCCCAGCCCATGGATAAATTTAAAACTAGATGGCAAAAGCATCAGAAAATCCATTGTAGGTAACAGTCTTGCACTGCCCTCTAGGGGAAGGACTAGATGATGTGCCTGACTGAATTTTTAATCATGAAGCTTGAAGAGTAGTGGTATAGAAATAATGAAATGCCTGAAAAATCACATGCTTGTCTTTCACTTTACTTGACTTCCTGCTGAAATAACCCTACTACTGCTGGCTGGTTGAAATAAATACAGCTAATGAGCCATATTCATCCATGATGAAACTCTTTGGAAGTCAAAAGTCAATAAATGATCCAGTGTGTATGTTTTAACTAAGGATTCCAGATGCTGAAAATGTGGGTGTCTTTAGTTTACTGGGACATACCAGCAAGATGGCTTTGGTTCCCCCCTAGAAGCTAGAAAGGTTTGAGTATGCTTCCATCTCCTAGCTAATGGACTAGTTTTGTGACTAATTTCTGTCCTGGCAGATAACCCAGCCAGGACCCTTTGTGCATTTACACATTTATTTCACTGTGGGACCATGTAAACATCTCCAAATTTAGATGTGCAAATTAGTATATGTCTACTGGATACCTCGAGTACCATCCTCATGCTCCTGCATGAACATGTTTATGTATGATCATTTCCTGAAGTCACACTTACTCAGAAACCAATGTCTTCAGTGCCAGAAGTTATCTCAACACAACGTTGTGGTTGCCAATTGAGAAGTAAAAGCTAGAGAAGTTCAGAGCTGTGGTTACCAACGCGGCTGTCTCTTGTATCCTGTCTCCTGCAGCAACCACATAGCACATTTCAGTTAAGTGGGCCAAACAATTAACTTCACAGTCCTTCAGTTCATGGGGCTGTGTACTAACTGTACCATCGTTTCGGGTGCTCCCCTGGCATGCCTAGCCCTCTCTGCAGGGCATGTGAGTGGCTTTGGGGTCTGCCTTGTTTGGGGTGATGTGTGCTGCTGGGATGCCAAGAAGGAGATGTCCCTGCCATCTCCTGAGTTCCAGAACAGTGGCTGCCTTGCATTGGCAAGTGTGCTGTGGGGAAGGCTCCTTGCTCGTTGTTGTTGGCTCCAGAGATTGCTCCTGCCTCTGCTTCTTGTGTTAAGGAAAGGATATTCCTCATGGCACGGTACAAGTGCTCGCCAGCACTCCAAACCTACTTGGTTTGCCAGGCAGGGGAACTCAGAAGCTGAGAAGTTCTGTGACTCTGAGAACAGAGAAATGTAGCCATGTTTGGAAGAAAGGCTCATCTTACAGTTTCCAGACCAGAACAGCCACTTTGCTCTGGTAAAAACTGCCTTCGAGGCCCAGTGCATCAGAGGCTAAGCCATGGGAATTTCCAGGGCTCCAGGTTAGGAGATGACCAAACGTTCCCTCAGGATTGCATTTGATATCCAGTGCTGCCAGATCTCTGTCTGCAGTCTGCTTGATATGTTCCTGAATGCTGGTCTTTGGTGTGCAGGCTTAGGGCCTCTGAACGGGCAATCTCTTCACTTCCAGGAAGAATGAAGTCTTGTCAAACTGAAAGCTACCAACTCCATGGCCCGAGCTCTGGGCCTTAGTCAGCCTGTTGCAGGGAATGTTTGCTTTGATACCCAGAGGCCGGTCACAGCAGTGCTTTAGCATTGGTCACCATTGAAGGACACACCATGGAGAATGCAAAGACCTTCTCAGGTGTGGTGTGTCTGCAGCTTGGCAGCAAACTGGGAGAAAGGGATTACTTACCAACCTTAACTCCCTTCTAGAGTGTACAGCCTTCCTAGCCATGCTGTCTGTCCTCAGCAAGCCCTGCCTCAGACCCCTGTGCTCCAGTGGTTTGATGGCCATGTGACTGTTTGTGGGACTCCCGCTGCCTGGCTCTGGGGAAGCAATGCATTTAAACAGTAATAAAAGTTGGTCACAAATCCTGATCTTCCAATCTCATAGCTCTGGGGCTCCAATAGCCTCCATCCCTCTGCTGCACAATCTGTGTTTTCATTGGCTGTTACTGGTGATGGGCTGTCGTTAAAAGGGAACATTCCCAATCATGCCTCGTCACAGGATGCATATCCGTGCACCCGTAGGCTATGATCTATATAACTTTTCTATTCACTTTTTCAATGGAATTGTGTGGTTTGATGCCAGTTATGACATGCCAGGTTCCTTTATGAATGCTCGTAACATATTCTACATTATTACTATGGTATCATGTGTCCTGCAACATCACATATGTGTGCCTATGTGAAGCAGCTTACATGGGTCAAGGGGGAAGGGAACAAGTGGAGTTGTTTTCCAGCAGCCAAAGCTGCACATGGGCCAGAGAGGTGCATAACAAAAGAATCACCTCAGCAGGAGAGGAGGGGGCTGAGAGGAGACTGAACAACAAAGAGAGGCAGTTTGAACAGGAGAAAAGCTGCTGGCTTTTGGACAGGGGAACACCATCTGAGAAGTAACTGCAAGCTTTTAGGCCTACCTTATGGCCAGTAGGGCCTAAGCTGGCTAAACACCACCAGGAGCCAGTTTTGGCAGTAAGAATGAGAATAGATTAAAGAGCAACCTTGGAATAGTATTAGTAGAGGAGAATGCTTCTATTATCTTTTATATGATTGTGCCTACTTCTGACTGCTTTATTAAATGATTGTGCATTGATTTGCTACATACTCACTTAGAATCATATCCTAATCAATAAACTAGTAGTTGTTTTATCTAAAGCTGTATGAACTTTAGAGGATATGAGTGAGAGAGGCTGGGCACAGTCCATTTCAGTGTTAAATGGATGGATATGAGTGTATGATGATTGGAGAAGGATCCCAATTCCTGTAAGACAGAAGTTTTCACTGGTATCTGGGGCAGGGGATTGTCACCGGAGTGGCCAGAGGGCGTGCACTCACTGCCTGGGACCGATTACATGCAGGAGGCTGGTGTGGGCTTACTCAGGAGTAAGTGGTCACCTGGCAAAGCGGGGTGAATCGGGGTTCACGAGTGCAAATTTGGGGGGTCACAGTGGCAGACCAGACCAGATCTGGGGAGCAGCCCTTCACAGGCCTACAAGCCACAAGCTAAACTGAGTGTGCCAGCGATTTCAGTGTCACTTTGTCAGCCCGCAGCATGATGTGTGTTCTTCCATTTATTTAGGAATCTGTCCATTCAAGCTCCAGAGGGGAATTTGACTGAACCCAGTCCCAACAAGCACTGGGCAGGCAATGGAGGGCCTCCACCTAAGACAGTAAAGGTAAGGGGCGCTAGGCATTGAATGCGGCCTCCTAAATACTGAGGCTGAGCTTGATCTGCCTGGGGTAAGGTTTGGTACGTCTGAACCATGCCTTTCTGTACTTCCTCCTGGCAAGGGAATAACATCCAGACCACAAATCTTTACTTCAGGGCAACAGCTACAGCCCAGAACAGGAACTGGGGGCGTGTCTATGCTGGAGTGGGATTGTAATTGGATTTTAGGCTGTCAAATCACAGAAGGCAAAGGCGAGTGATCACAGCAAATTCCTTGCTCAGGGTTGTCGAGTCTCGTGCGGGTCTGGATCAAGCGTAACAACCAATATGATTGCAAGCAAGCATCGTTTATTGATACATAAGTAAAGATTTATATACTTTTCTTTAATCCCACCACCAATTTTGACAGGGCAAATGATTGGTACATATATTATTGTGCAAAGCAAACTTTTAAACTATTGGTCTATAACAAGTTACACAATTCCTGGATTTATTTCTCTATTTACTTCTTTTCTTGTCCTTGATTCCCAGGAGAGTCTGATAAAATTCTGAACACTAAGGCGCCTAGGCTAATATGGCAGTACGCCATTTGAGATAAAGTATCCTTGTCCGACCTGGCTGTGAGCTTCCAATTACAGTGTCCTCATATCTGTGTATGCTGGAAAATTCTATTACAGTGTCAGCATATCTGCGTATGCTGAATAAATCCCCACAAGGGTCTCGCGTCCACACGGCTCACATTACTTTCTGAAATGCATTGCACCATGGGTAGTAGGCACAGGAGCTTTTGGGGAGGCAGTAATTCTCTGCTCACTCCTCCTCCCCTCTTCTCTAAAGGAAAAAAAGCAGGAAAAGTTTTCCTTGCTGTTTCTCTGCCGCAGGCACAACAGAGAGGCACAGTGGTACATACAGAGAGAAGAATTAATTGAAAAGTTCCTGGGACTGCAGGCAGGGGAGAAGCTATGTTGCTGTGGTAAAGCAGACAGGAAAAACTGGAAAAGCTGCTCTCTGGCTGCACAGACCTAAATTTGAATTGTAGATTTTGACCTCAGTTCTACTCCACTTGCAAGGGTGGTGTTAGCAAATCGAGTTACAGTCCATTTTTTTCAAATGTACTGCTCTGACAGTGGAGAAACAGGCTGCAGAAAGTTGAGGTAAGTAGCATTATGTCAAACTTCACTGTCAGTCTAGACAAGGGCTGGGTCACTTTGTGCCAGAGCCCATCCCCATACAGAGCCTAAGGAGGGGGAGAAGCTTTCCCATGCTAGTCTCTTTATAAGTCCCGGTCAGTTCTTGCTCAGTGAGAACTTGAACTTCAAGAATCCAAGCTGAGCAAATGGAGGCGCTTGTTTTAAAGTGTCTGCTGCTGTTGGACGGACTTTTGAACTGAACCTTTATCTTCCCTGCTCAGGCTGAAGATCAGGCTTTGCTGTCAGAAGGGGAGGAGCAGGTAGATCAGCGCCAGTGGACACAGCAACACCTAGAGGCAGCTGACATCTGTGGGACCCAGTCTCTAGCCCTTACACCACCGCAGGCGGACCAGGAAGTGGATGGTCTGGATGTCAACGTCAGAGGGCCAGGTCAATACTCTGTGTGCCTCTGTTAGCTGTAGCACTACATACAGCTCCCAAGCCTAAATCAATCACACCTTAAGCCACGTGTCCTTGTACAGTTTAAAGATGCAGAACATGCAGAGACATCAGCAACATTACACCATGTTTGACCAGAAGCTAAGGAGGGAGAGAGACCTACCACATTCTAGTAAAAATGGGGGAGACAGACTCATGGCTTGTTCCTCTTGGAGTATAGAGTGAAATGAAGGAAGGGAATTGATGGTACCAGAAAACGGTAGGACAAGGAATAATAAATGAAGGAAGTCTATTAAGGCAATAAAACTCTCAGATGAGGTGGTCAAGGCACCATCACAGCAGAGATTAAGGATGAAGTGCTACACTGGAAAGAGCCAATAGGTCCTTTAGTAGCTGTGTGAGTGCACTGATCTCTTGCTGAGAGACACCTGAGCAGAGTTCCAGTCCCCAAGAATATGTAGTCTGTGTAGAAAGGGGGGAGGGCTTCCAGCTGACATACAATCAGGAGTTTGTACCGTTAATCTGTACAATCAAGAAGACATCCACTTAAAAAGCAACTTAGGTCAGCTGTGTATATAAGATATTAGGCCGCTCAGGCTCCCCCACTGGCCTTGCCCCCAGTGTGGCCTAGGGCCACAAGAGCCGTGTGCCACTGCTCGCCCCCGCTTGCCGTGATTCCTTGCTGGGGAGTGCGGCCAGCAGGGAAAAAGCAGCTGTGGCGCAGGGCTCCTGGCCCCTGCTAGCCCTGCCCCTCGCTGGGCAGGGCTGCTGGAGGGGAGTGGGATGGGTCGGCCCCGCCCAGAGCTGCCACTGCCTGCAGGAGCCGGCCCCGGCCCTGACTAGGAACTGGAGGCCGGCTGCCAACGAGATCTGGCCCTAGCCCCTGCCCCAGCTGGGAACTGGATGCTGGGAGCCGGCACTGGCCCCAGTTGGGAACCAGAGGCCGCTTGCTGGTGGGTACCGGCTCCGGCTGGGAACTGGAGGCCAGATGCCGGCCCTGGCCCTGGTCGGGGACTGGAGGCTGCCTGCCAGCAGTGCCAGCCCCGGCCCTGGCCCCAGTCGGGAACCAGAGGGCAGGTGCCAGCCCTGGTCAGGAACCAGAGGGCGCCCGCCAGCGGGTACTGGCCCCGGCCAGCTGGGAACCTGAGGTCTGGCCATGCTCCCTTTAGGCTCCACCCCCAGCACCTGCGGAGGGTGTGGTGGGCAGGGCTGGCATGGGGGCTGGCAAAGGTTGCCGACCCTTGTGTTAGGCTGTCTCCTGAGGGAAAAGTAATAACAATATAGCAGATTCTGTAACGGTCTTCAATTCACTGATATAGCCTTCCCTGGAGTACCATGATCAGTTTTCGTCCCCAGACATCAACAGCCCATATGACTTTCATCTTTTCTCTTACTATCAGTCCCCTAAGTAAAGCATCAAGTGGTCACCTAAGTTTAGGAAGAAACTTTCCCCTTATGCTCTAGTATTTCCCACTTGACTGGATGCGCTGAGCATATTCTGTTGGCCTTTGAAGTGGTCAGTTCAGGTCTCTCATTAGATTACATAGCCCAGTGTGATTTTGTCTATGTTGAAGTGATTTCTGGGAGCAAGAAAATTGGCTGTGACTTTTATCCTGGTTAGTTCAATAGAAAGGTGATTTTCATTTGTATGCTCTAATACCAGGGGGTGGGGGGCTGTTCTGGAAAGTTCTTACCCAGGGTCTCATTCACATTCCATCCAAATTGACTTTCCATCACTTTAAATGATAACTGGATCCCCTTCTTAATGCTGTTGTAAGATAGTCATATCTGCTTCCGGACACCTCATATAGCTATTTAATGTGAAACGGTAATAAGCAGGGACGTTTCCTTGGTGAGCACCAGAGCCTAAATAATAAGTGTCTGCAGGATCTAAGATCCTAGCTATGGGGTTGGGAAGAAAGCCTCCCAAATGTGAACAGGTCAAGCTGTGTGTGCCGACATGGATGAAGGCATTGGTATTGGCCCAGGGTGCACAGGGAGAGGATATGGGATGCTAGGAACAGACACAATCTTCTTTCCTTTGCTGTTATGCAGGCATTGCCAATCTAATATCTCTTCCGTTGCAGATGGGTGCACGCCACTCATGTTGGCATCTCTTCGTGTGGGCAGCTCCGAGATTAGCGACGAAGATGAAGAAATGGAAGATCCTGCAGCAAATATAATAACGGACTTGATTTATCAAGGTGCCAACCTGCAGGCCCAAACAGACCGGACTGGGGAGATGGCCCTGCACTTAGCAGCCCGCTACTCAAGAGCGGATGCAGCAAAACGCTTACTCGATGCTGGGGCTGATGCTAACGCACGTGACAACATGGGCCGGTCCCCCCTTCATTCAGCCGTGGCAGCGGACGCACAGGGTGTCTTCCAGGTAAGCCATTTGGGGAATTCTTTTGTGGGCAGTCGCTGAGTTGATGGCATTAGGGCAGAGCACATCTGCCTGCCTGCCAAGATGGATTTAGCAGGCATGTACTATATCTGTGACTTGCCTGCTCTCAGAGCAGGTTACACTGCCCATTGTTTTCATCATTAGTTGAAGGGAAATACGCAAGTTACTTCAAATACCTTGTGCATCTCCCTTCAACTCTGTCACACCTGGCACATCCACTGCGTTGAGCCAGGATGGTCATCAGCGATCAACTTCCTGATCGACTGAGCGGGTCTTCACAGACCCGATCAATCGATCAAGAACGTCGATTTGATGGCAGCAGCCATCAGTGAAAACTAGTCCTCAGACGAGCAATGCGTTGGCCCAAGGCTGAAAGGATGAAAAGGCTCATAGGCCTCATTGCTTCAGATCCTGATAGCTCAGAGGATTCTGCGCACACACTGTGTTGTATGCAATCCTTCAGTTTTCACTTGCCTTTTTTATTACTATCTTGCATGTGCAGAGCCCTTGTTTTTCAGCACCGATATTGCTACCCAAATACAACACTTCTCCTAAGTTTCCTGTCAAGTCTCAGTCTCATTTCTTAATGGAATTGAAAACTCCCTCTTCTCCTGTGCTTCAGATCTTGATCCGTAACAGAGTGACGGACTTGGACGCTCGGATGAACGACGGAACAACACCACTAATTCTGGCTGCCCGACTGGCTGTGGAAGGAATGGTGGCCGAGTTGATCAACTGTCAGGCAGATGTCAATGCAGTGGATGATCATGGTATTGTGATGTCTGGGGACTGAGGACTTCTCTATTTGGCACTGTTTCTCCTGATACAGAATGGGAATAAGGAGCTAAAATCTAGACTGTAGCATGAGCGATTGATGACATCAGAGCTAGCAGAATAAACAGGGCAGAAATACCCTGCAGAGGTGGGTTCATTGGGGGTGATTAACTGCAGAATGACTGACCACCATAGGGTGGGTTGTTTGGAGATGCCGGAAATGTCCAAAGGCAAAGTGGGGTTTACACAAGGTAGGTTGTGCTGAGACTTGAACCATGAGAACCCTGCAGAGGCTGTCCCAGTCCATTGGGAGGTGCCTTGTGATTCTGGTGTCCTCAAGGGGGCGTGCAGGACGTTAGCTTTTGGGAGACAGGTGGGTAAAGCACGGGTGATCATACTGAGGTGCAGCGTATCACCAAGACTTAGCAACGTAGGAGGAGTGTTGTAGGTTACCAGGTTCGTCTGTCCCCTGGGGATGCGGCGTCACACATCTGACGCTTTGAACTGTTTGCTCAGTAGTTTGTTACTGAAGGGACTGACTTTCCCCACAGGGAAATCTGCTCTTCACTGGGCTGCTGCTGTTAATAATGTGGAGGCAACGCTGGTGCTGCTGAAAAATGGAGCCAACAGAGACATGCAGGACAACAAGGTACAGTTTGTCTATGCTTTGTAGGTCTGTCACTTCACACACTGTCTGTCCCCCAGTCCCTCTCTGTCCCAGCAGCTCTGTGCTTTGCGATTGGGCTGGAAATGATCTAGGACAAGATTTTCAAAACAGGGTGCTTAAAGCTAGGCTTCTAAGTCTCTATTTAGGGAATGAAGAGACATGACTGTCCAAAAGGGTCAAGTATCCAGCAGCTCCTTGGGACCTCAGCTCACGCAGCTCACTCCTGTTAGCCAGGGCTCGGACTGATTCGTGGGGGAACCCGGGTTTCTCCAGTCCAGTGTCCTAACTACAAGGCCCTTCTGCCAGCTGAGCGCTGTGTTCTTTCCATGCAAGCCTTAGCATCTTCTTTTGGTTCCCTCCCCACTCCCCCATTTCCAGCGGAGGGACTTTATTTCTCCCATACTTTGTTGAAGCCATATGGACTAGTTCCTATTTCTTGGATCTCAGTCCCTACTATTGTGCTTTGCTCAGCTGACATTGTTTCACCTAGATCCACAGTAACCACAAATCTGTTGAGATGTCTTCTCTTTCTGCTTTCAGGAGGAAACACCGCTCTTCCTGGCAGCCCGGGAAGGGAGTTTTGAAGCAGCTAAAATCCTGTTGGACCATTTTGCCAATCGAGACATCACAGACCACATGGATCGTCTCCCCCGAGATGTGGCACAAGACCGGATGCACCACGACATCGTACACCTTTTGAATGAGTACAACCTGGCCCATAGTCCTTCAGGGCACCCTGGCGCCATGCTCAACTCAGCCCTCTCGCCAGTGATTTGTGGCCCAAATAGATCCTTCCTCAATTTGAAACATGCTTCCTTAAGCAAGAAGCCAAGAAAGCCAAGTGCCAAGAGCAGCCTGCTGCCCACAAATCTCTCCAAAGATGCTAAGAGGAGGGGAAAGAAATCTGTGAGTGAAAGCAAAGGCCAGTTTTCTGAGAGTTCAGTGACCCTCTCGCCGGTTGATTCCCTGGAATCTCCCCATGCTTTTATAGCTGAACCAACATCCTCTCCTGTGATGCCATCACCAGGGATTTTACCTTCGTCACCACGCGCGCAGCTAGCTGCCCCGTCAGCACAGGCTGTGCACACCATGTCCTTCTCCAGTCTCCATGAGCTGCAGCCCCTGGGATGTGGATCCAGCACCGGGCTTCCATCTGTCAGCCAGCTGCTGTCACAGCACAGAATCACCCCTCCAAATTGCGGGCTCGATAGGCTCCGGCCAGCACAGGTTTCTGCGGAATGGATGAGCCGTATGGAAATGAATGAGTCCCAGTACAACGAGATGTTCGGCGTGCTCCCCCAGGCCCATTCTCACCACAGTGCTCCTCAGTCGAGTGGCCTGGTCCAAACCGACATGAAGCATGGGGGAATTGCCAGGGTTTCACTGCCACCTATTATGACTTTCCAGCTGGTCCCCAAGGATGGCATAAACCAGCAGACCCCGTCAAACAGCTCTCAGAATATAGCTGGTCCTCTTAGCTCCATGTACCAAGTGCCAGATCTCGCTCCGTTGCCAAACGCCGCCTTTTCCATGGCAGTAATCCCACCGCAGGACGGACAGGGAGCACAGACGACCCTCCCCGCCTACCACCAATTTCAGAGCTCAGTGGGAAAGTACCCCACACCCCCATCCCAGCACAGCTACTCCTCCTCGGCCACGGAGAGGACTCCCAGCCGCAACAGGCACTTGCAAGGGGAACACCCATATCTGACTCCATCACCTGAGTCACCTGACCAATGGTCAAGCTCCTCCCCACACTCTGCTTCCGATTGGTCTGATGTGGCCACCAGCCCCGGCCTGGGCAGCAGCCAGCGAGGGCCCGCAGCACACGTGGCCGAGCAGCAGCGGCGCAACATGCAGGTTTATGCCTGAAGAGGGGCAGGCGGCAGTTGAAGCCGAGTGACGAAGCTGGGCCCAGCACTGACGCCGGCCGTCCAGCATGGAAACAAGGAACATTTCAGTTCCCAAGTCTTAATGAGCCCACGGTCAGCCTGCCATTGGGAGGACTGTGACTGCAGTTGGTTTTGTGCTTCCCTAAGCAGAGACTCGGAGAAGCATGTGATGGGGAAGACGTGTTGGGCCACCCCTCCCTTCCCTGGTGCGATTGCTCTCAATGCGAGACTCCAGTCTGCTTTTAAATGCATTCCGCCTCTTCCTTTGGGAGACTATTGCTCAGCTTCATGCTTCTTCTGCTTAAAGCTTCCTCACGTTCAGCCTAAGCTAGTGCTGGAATTTTATCCTATTCTGACACCCCCTTGTTACCATCTGAAACTCCTCCCTTCCCCCACAGCGACTTTAGTCCACAACCACCAGTGCAAACACCTGGGCCGAACTGTGATCTGAGCTATCACCCGCTGATACTGGGTCCTAGCTGAATCCTCCCCTGGCTCCCCCCAGCAAAGGTCCTGAACTGCCCCGGTCCATTAACCAAAACGCCCCCATATACATGCGGATAGCTGTCTAGAACCATCTCCTCCCACAATCCCCACTATGCAGCTCTTCCCTAACACAGTGCCTAGGCCCCCCTATACAAGTGCCTGTACAATCTTGAATCTTCCAGCTGCCAGACTCCGAATTACCCTCAGAAAGTCTAAACAGCGTTTTTCTCCTCAGAATACCTGGTCAGACTTCTACCTCAGCAGTGACCCTTCAACGGGTCGGACCCCTTCTTCACACTACTCTCCAGTGAATGCCAGGGCCCTGGGCTGGCCCATGGAGGCACCTTGTCTCAAGGAGAAAACTGCCTAGAAATGAAGCAGTAGTTTAGGAAACCCTCAGCTTAAGTATGAGGAGTTTTCCTGACCTAATACCACAAACGCCTGATGATACAGTATCGCAGCTAAATTTGCCTGTATCTGTCCCTAGTCCTGCAGGTTCTGCTTTCTGTCTCTATGCTATTAGTGTGAAGTGGCTTGGTTGTAATTGTATCTGCATCATCTTTGTCCTTTTGTACTATTCACCTATGTTAATGTGACCCTCAATCCTGGGGATAGGGTCTGTGGCCCCTTTTCTGCCCTTGGGGGTGATAGGAACAGCCTCATCCAACACTGCCCATTCCTATGGCAAGGCGAGAATGCTGGAGTCTCTTTCGTAGGCAGTAGTTAGTGGCACCTCATCTAAAACTGGAAGTTGATTAAGTTGATGACCAGATAGTTCAGAAACTGGTATCTGAAACATCTGAGCAGGTGGATTCCTGGGTTCTGCTCTCTGCTCCAGCACATATCGAAACTGCATGGTTGTGGTGCTGCTACCCAAGGGATCCCATGAGACCAGTAAGAATTAGGCTGCGGCTTCCTTTAGATTTTAGTGGGCTTACAGAAACCCAGCCTTCCCCGAGTGTTAACTGGACAACAGAGCCATTCCTTCTGTCACCCAGATCTCCGTCCTGCCCTGTGGGCATGTTTCCCAGAAGGGCTCTGGACAAGTCAAGAATAGAAGTGTAAGTTCCTAGAAGTTGCAGGAATTCTACCTCGCCAGGTGATCCCAGCAAACAAGCATTCCAAGGAGATCTTTGAGCACTATTTTGCTGCCCCCCAAAAGACAGGGAGTCTGCTCCTCTCTGAGTAACAGTCACTTTGATTTTACCATGGACAGTATTTTGAGTGATGCTTTTATCCTAGTAAAGTTAGGAGCACAGCTCATTTTCTGTTGATTTTTTGACTCAAAGGTACATGAAGGCTGGGCCTTGGCAGAAATCATTCCATGGGCCATGTTTCTGGGCTGAAGTTGTCGATTCTTTTGTTGAATGCTTTGTGACACACGCAGCCTCCCTTCCTGCCCACATTAAGGTGTGTACTGTGAAAGCAATAGCCCTGAGTCAGATCTCCAGGCAGGAGCCTTCAGCCTCGTGGGGGGCTTGGGACTGAAATAATCAATAATTGCTTAAAAATGCCAAAGAAACCAGGGGCCTTTTTGCCCAAGTGCCTTTTAATCTTTGTCAGCCAGGTACACTCTGCATTTGATGTGTTTGAACGATGTCCCGTTCTGCCTCTTTTACGTTTCTGGTAATGCTGAGATCTTACCGGGGGGGTATTTTGTCTCATAAGCAGTAACCATGCACACAGCAGCATTTTCCTACAGGAAAATATGTGCTTATTTTTACATTTTTTTTTTAAAAAAGTCTATTATGAAAATAGTTGCTACAAAATGTATAAGCATTTTTATTCTCCAAATAAAGAGTACCCATCCAGTGTGTGTGCACCAGTGTTTTCACTCAGTGTCATAGGTGTGAGCTGCCACTCTGCACTGTGTTACACATAGCCTGGCTTGGGCAAGTCTGCATGGCATCTCCTGTACAAGGCCAGGACACAAAAGAGCTCTTACTGGTTTTAGTAGCAAGGTTTGGGCACAACTCCCCCCCTCTGTTGAAACCCTTATCCCCTCCTAAGTGGGGGACATCTCCAAGGTTCCCATCAGATTTCTCCCAGACTGGTCTTAGGAAGGCTGCTCCCCACCACTGCAGAACAGATTCCTGTGGATTGGTAGAAGACAAGGCCTACCTAGTCCCAATCACCCCAGAACTGTCAGCTGGGATCCCCTTTAAAAAGGGGGGGATGGGATGTTCTGTGATGCTTGCTGGCAAGCATCCAGGGTATTGGGGCACTTCACCCCAAACTGCCCTTAGTGTGATTGGCTCCCTGAAACCACCAGCCTCCAGCGCCAGGAGCACTGCTCACAGGACTCTGGAAACCTCACACGTTCTATAGTTAGTGATCGGTACAAGCCATTGCCCGAGCATCTTCTGGAGCCCCTGATGCTCTGAACACTCACAGAGCTCTGATTCTCTGCTCCCAATGAAATAGCACACATCGGTGTACTTGACTCAGCCCGGGATCAGCTCTCCATTTAACACACGGCACTGAGAGAGGGTGAAAACAAGTGTAAGTTTATCATCAAAGACCAGAGAGTCAAGTGATAGTGGGTAAGAATATTGGAAACAAACGGTTACAACAAGTAAAACAAAATTACAATATGCTTCCTAGTGCCTAAAGTTAATTCACAAGACTGTCTCCTGTGGGATAGTCTACCCCAACTCCTTTTCCTGGCATTTTCAACAAGGATGGCTGAGATCTCCCTTTTGCAGATGGAAGGATGCCAGGGCACCTCTGCACCTCAGATATATCAGACCTTTGATCTTCACCTGAAAGACGGCACCCCTGGGTTTTTACCTCTTTCTGTGAGCTCTTCATTATCATATAACTCAGTATGCTAATAGACTTCTCTTGTAAGACACACAATAGTTCACAAGGGAGATGGGTGTGTCTGGAGAAGGTTGTGTCCAGACAGACTATCTTTGAGAGTCCTTTCTTTAACTCCAAGGATTAGGGAGCAAAACTTGCAGAGTATTTATAACTTGCATATATTTCATACATTATCTCGCATTGATTATGATGATCAGTGTGTCACAGACTTCATGAGAGATCTTACATGATACTCTTTTGGTGAACCCAGGGTGTGACTTCCCCTGCTGCAATCTGTACTGGTGTGCCACTGTGCCCCCGATTCCCCACTCCAGGGCCTTCACTTTGCTCTGTGAACCTCCACTACTGGGTCAGCTCACGCCAGCCTCCAGAGTATAATCAGTCTCTCAGGCAGTGGAAGTGTGCTCTCACTAGCCACCCATGGGATGGTCCTCCCCCAGTTCCAGATGCGACTCCAGGAACTTCCATCTTGCAAGGTTCAGGGCACACACACCCACTGTGCCTTGCAAGTTCATTTGCATCAGTCCGTCAATTTAACAAATTGATATGCATTAGCTTTTGCTCCTAGGCTTTCACACTTACATCACCAAAGTTTCACTGCTTCAGACAAACAGAAGTTTACTGATTAAAACATGATTTTTAATGAATATATGTCAAATCCATATAAAATCAGATAGTTAATTCAGTCAAGAAGATAACCACAATCAAATAAAAGATAACTCGCATTCTAAACTAAGATCCCTGTTACCGTCCATGTCTAGCTTAGCTACTGATGATTTTTAGCTAGTCTCTGTCCCCTCTTCTGTGGGCAAGGCTCAGTTCTTAATATTGTTTAGAAGATGGAATCCATGGAAAAAAGAGTTATCCAGTTCAAAGTGTATCTTTTTCTCTTCAAAACACCTCAGCCTCCCTTCTTGTGGTCAGATGATTCTTCCCTCTCTAGCCAAGGCACTTGATCTGCATTGTTCTTGTATAGCAAAAACAATGAGAGTCCTGTGGCACCTTATAGATTAACAGATTTCTTCGGGCATAAGCTTCTGACGAAGTGAGTTATAGCCCACGAAAGCTTATGCCCGAAGAAATCTGTTAGTCTATAAGGTGCCACAGGACTCTCATTGTTTTTGCTGTTCACAGACTAACATGGCTACCCCTCTGGATTGTTCTTGTATGCATACCATGGGTGAACCCAGCTCTGTTTGTCTGCCCCCACTTGAGCCATGTGGAATACTCTTGGGGATGTGTTTCATATCTGGACACATGCTACCGTGACAGTAATGTAGAGCATGCCATGAGCATTCCAAAAACACCTCACATGATGTATTTTGCATTAGATAATACACAGTTACATTGGAAGGGTGAAAAGGAAAGATACACAGATCCCATTACAGTGATGTGTTATGGGGGGGCGGAGAGGGTGGGGGGTCAGCATGTCTCACAGGGCATCTCTGTATCCTGTGACCTTTGCCAGTTAGCACCCCTGGTGTCACACCTTCCCATGTTGTGTTACTTTACTCCCAGGTACTTGTAGTAGTATTCTTCTTTGACTTGCCATAGAGAACAGGAGTTATGTGCTGAACAAACAGAATGAAAAGACAGTGGGCGTGATGAAGGGATGATGTTCATCCACCACCCAGCCCAGTCCCCTTCCTCCACTGCAGAGGGATCTTCATGAGGGAAAGTGGAATGAAGGAGGAGCAGTGCTAGAGTGGTGGTGTCTATGGCAAGTAAGAGGCACATCTGGGCCCATCATGTTTTGCCCTTCAGACATCTCCTTCCATCTGATAATATCGAAGCATCTAATCACCATGTGAGAGAGGCAGGAATGATCATTCCCACTTTAAAAGTGAGGAAACTGAGGCAGTGAGAGGTGAACTGACTTGCCCAGCTTCAGAAGAGGCCTGTGGCAGACAGGGATAGTACAGGAGAAGCTCGATTTTTAGCAACAGTTATATGAGCCATTTATCCCTATAGGGGGCAAAAATGAAATAACAAAATGTTGATGAAGAACAAGACAATGACCCCTTGTATTCCAGTGCCTCAATGCGTTGGAAGTTGCTTTGCAGTGGTTTGGAGAACACTAAGAAAGAGTTGCAGTGCACTGGTCTGGAATTTATGCAACATAACTACTGTCGTTTTGAGATGTTCCATTTTATGAACAATATATCGACGCCTCAATCCCTGATTAGTTCATAAAATAGGGTTCTGAGTCCTGAGCTGTCCGTCACCAGCAGCCCATCTTCTTATGATGGTAGCATTTTCTTCACCTCCAGTAGCATGTTTTATCCTGAGTGTATCTTGTGCTCTTCCCAAAATAAGTGTTCATTTTCCATTCAAGAGCAAGGCGGCTGAAGTGAAGACCTGAAAATGGATGGATACGTTGCTCATTTGGGCATGGATTTGCCAACCTGGCTTCTGCCTAGTAGTGCGTAGACTCACGGGCATTGATGGGTCTACTCATGAGTTATTACTGTTGGATTCATTTAGCTGGATTACATGGGACAAAGGCATTACCATGATCCAGTCACTGCCCAACATTAAACATCTGTTTAACCCCAACCTACTTAGTATCATGGCAAACACACCATTAAAATCCTTTTTATTAAAGATGCAGAAAAGAAGGGAAAACATCCAAACCATTTCGACAGCATCTTTTGTTCCTGTTAGCTTGAGAGAGTTTTTAGAAGGGGAAAAAAAGCTCTTTTTCAACAGTGTTTTAGATGGTTTCAGATATGGTTCATTGCTGTCCTTTGTGGGGACAGGAGAAGAGATTAGTTGTGATGGGCTGGAGGTGTAGTGTTAAGTCCAATCCCATTGCCTAGATGAAAAAACAAGACAGATGCACACAAAAGGAGACAGAAAAGGAGAGGAAAGATGGAAAATGCAGATCTTCTTGTCTTTCACTTGCAATCTCACTGCTGGAGAAGCACAGGCCTCACCCATGCCACGACCTGGCAAACCCATTATATTTAGCTACTCTTTCTGATCTCAGGTTCACAACAGAGTTAGTCTTGTCTAGCTAAGCCAGACTCATAATAAGCAGAAGGAAAAAAAGAGGAAGAGATAGGAAAGAGAAAGTGTGTGTGTGGGGGGGGACACGACAGAAAAGGACACATAGGAGATAGGAGAGCAAAAGTCTCACATCCCGAATGGTATTTGGGATTTAGCTGGAGGCAGCAATGTCAGCTGAGTCTCTCTCTCTCTCTGACCTGGTCTGGTCAGGACATTTCCAGGATTAGGATGAATATGGCTGAGGGATCCAGGAGATGGTGGTTTTACTGCCCCCATGGTGCAACTCATTCTAGTTTAGCTAGTTTTTTTCTCCCCAAAATTTCTCTCCTAAGGACCCCCAGGCAGAGTCATTATTTTTGCCCCCTGGTAGGCCTGATATTCACCACACCAATTTTGGTTTATTAATTTTCAGTCCTCAGTTCCTCTTGTTTCCCAGGCATGATCTTAACACAGTTCATGAGTTTCAGCTGTAGGCCTTTATTTGTATGGATTCAGCCTGTCTCCTTCTCGTTCGTCTTCCCTCCCACACGTGCTGGTCTACCAGGGGTTAGTTATAGGAACTAAAATATATTCTATTAATGGAGCCTATTGTGGGAGCCTCTCGTCTGCTACTGCTGGATGGTAACTAGCAGGGTCTTCACCAGGTGCTCAAACCCCACCACTTCCATCAGCCACAAGTTAGCTCAGATAAATGGCCTGGGATCTCGCTATTTGCCCACGCTGGAATGTGGCAGAAGGTTTCTGGCATGTGGGAGTATGTCTGCACTGTGATGAAAACTCGTAGCACTGCGTCTCAGGGCTTGGGTTGGCCAACTCTGACTGCAGAATACAAAATAGCAGCATAGATGTTTGGTTGCAGGTTGCAGCAACCTTCCCTCCTCATGGGGTCTCAGAATCTCGCCAGCCTGAGCTGGAACATGTACACTGCAACTCTATAGCCCTGCTGGCTGGGCCAGCCACAGGTAAGCTGAGGGTCTTTGCTTGCAGGGGAGTTGTGCCCTGGCTGGGACTCTTATTTAGATAGCTGGGGAGGGAAGCAAACACAGGGAAGGAGCCAGGTCAGCAACCAGCAGCTAGGTATTACTGTGGATTGGGAGTAGTGGAAAGAAACTGGCTAGTGGCCTGCGTGGGCTGCTTTCTAGCAAGGAAACTTGGGAGGGAAGCATCAGTTAGAGGGAAGGTGAAGACTGGGATGCACTAAAGGGCTAGGAGTTGGCAATCCAGTGAAAAGTCGCATTGCCTGCTCCTGGGATCTAATAATTTTTTTTTTCTTCAGTTTGCAGGGGCTGAGTGGTGGAGAGAGATCAGCTGAGCCTAGTTAGAGGTGGGGCTTCCCTGCTGAGGGAGCTATAAAGGCAGCCACTCCCACAGGCAGCGGCACACAGGGGCAGTCAACAGGGCTGTGAACAGGGGAGTTTGAGTGGGAGTTTTGGGGGAGGGTGGGATTCTTGTATTACTTTGTTTGCAGTGCTGGGATTTATTTTGTGCAGACTGGGAACAGGAGAAGCGCTATGGCAGATACAGAGGCAACTATAGTAGACACTCAAGCCGGGGAAGCAAGAGTAAAGATGACAGGATGTGGAAGCTGCGGGATGTACCTGATCTTGGAGTGATTGCCTCCAAGGACCTATACGTGCATGAAGTGCCGCCTCATAGGGTTGATTGAGGAGAAAATTCGGGGGTTAGAGACGCAGATGGAAACTCTCATTGAGTTTCGAAGGGGTTTTGAACAACTGATGGAGCAGACAGGGAGGAGGTTTTAAGAGAAATGCCAGACTTGCAGATGGAAGCAGGACCATCAGACTGTGAGGGCAGAATACCGGGAGATGAAAGTGGCTGGTGGAAGCATGTGACTGTGAGAAGTCGGCAGAGGAAAAACAGGCTAGCGAAGGAGAAATAGAGCTCAGAAACAGGTTTGCTGGGTTAGCAAATGAAGGAGCAGAGCGTGTGGTGACTGACGTTGGGAGTGCAAGGAAAAAGAGAAGAGCAGCTAGTCCTATCCAAAGAGGGGATGAGCCAATGGAGATTCCTCCCAGTAAGAGCCCTAGAAGGACTTGGGAGAGGATGCAAACGATTGCAGAGAAAAGCAGGAGAAATGAGGACTTGCGACTGGAACGAAGTGGGGATAGGCTAGTGAATAGCACTGGTGCCAGAAAAAGGCAAGTGTATGTGATTGGGGACTCCCTGTTGAGAAGGACAGACAGGCCTATAACCAGAGCTGATCCCGAGAACAGAAGGGTATGCTGCTTGCTGGGTGTGAAGATATGGGATGTCGATCTGAGGCTGAAGAGGATCTTAATGGGAGCTGGAAAGAATCCTCTGATTGCCCTTCATGTGGGAACAAACGATGTAGGTAGCTTCTCACTGGAACGTAGACTATGCCAGGCTGGGGAGGACTCTCAAGGAAATAGAAGTTCAGGTGATCTTTAGTGGGATTCTGCCTGTCCCTAGAGGAGGACAACAAAGGTGTGAGAAGACCCTGATGATAAACAGATGGCTCAGGCAGTGGTGCTATAAGAAGGGCTTTGGCATGTATGGTCACTGGGAGGCATTCATGGACAGAAGACTATTCTCCTGGGATGGACTGCACCTGAGTAGGGAGGGAAACAGACTTCTGGGAGGGAGATTAGCACAACTGATCAAGAGAGCTTTAAACTAGGGAGTCAGGGGAGATAGTTGGGAGATGCCCGAATAATCTCCGTGCTTGATATTAGTGTTGAGAAGGAGGAAAATGAAATAAGAAAGGACACAGAAATCGGGAGCGGCATGAGGGTTACAAGAAGGAGTAGTGTAAGTGCCAGTCTAGCGAGTGATATTGTCTGTAGAACGACTGTGCCGAATTAGGCAAAGAACGTGAGTGAGGCCAAGCAGCATAAACTAAAATGTTTATATACTAACGCGAGAAGCCTGGGTAACAAAATGGAGGAACTGGAGCTACTGGTAGAGGAAGTGAGACAAGATATTATAAGGATAACTGAAACATGGTGGAATAGTAGTCATGACTGGTGTACCGGTATTGAAGGCTATGTGCTCTTTAGGAAAGACGGATATAAAGGCAAAGGTGAGGGAGTGGCATTGTATGTTAATGAGGAGATAGACTGTAGGGAAATTCAAAGTGATGGAATTAACAAGACAGAATCAATCTGGGTAAAAATCATGTTAGGGAAAAAAGCTACTAAAGTTTCTCCTGGAATGATGCTTGGAGTGTGTTACAGGCCGCCGGGATCTGATTTAGACATGGATAGGGACCTCTTTAAGGAATTTAATACTACTGGGAACTGTGTGATTGTGAGAGACTTTAACTTCCCAGATATAGACCAAATGGTTACCGAACCAATGAGAGGGGATGCCATCTTAGATTTAGTACTGGTGAGTAGCAAGGACCTCATAGAGGAACTGGTTGTAGGGGACAACTTAGGTTCAAGTGACCATGAGCTAATTCAGTTCAAACTAATTGGAAGGATAAACAAAAATAAATCAGCGACCAGGATCTTTGACTTTAAAAAGGCTAACTTTAGAAAATTAAGGGAATTAGGTGGAGAAGTGGACTGGACAGAAAAATTCAGGAATGTAAAGATAGAAGAGACTTGGAATTATTTCAAATCAAAGTTGCAAGAACTATCTGAAGCCTACATTCCGAGGAAGGGGAAAAAATTCATAGGCAAGAGCTGTGGACTAAGCTGGATGTGTAAGCATCTCAGAAAGGTGATTAGGAGGAAGCACAGAGCCTACAAGGAGTGGAAAAGGGGAGAGATCAGCAAGGAAAGCTACCTTTTGAAGGTCAGAACATGTAGAAAGACAACACGGCTACCCCTTTGGAATTTGAGAACATGTAGAGATAGAGTGAGAAAGGCAAAAAATCAAGCTGAGCTGGACCTTGTGAAGGGACTTAAAACCAATAGTAAAAAGTTCTTTAGCCATATAAATAGAAAGAAAAGAAAGAAAGAAAAAGTGGGACTGTTAAAAACTGAAGATGGGGTGGAGGTCAAGGATAATCTAGGCATGGCCGAAGGTCTAAATAAGTACTTTGCATCTGTTTTCAATGAGAGTGAAATTGAGCTGGGGGATAGAGGTAGGGAAGCTAATGGGAATGAGGTCATGAAAGTAGAAATTACCATACCTGAGGTATAAGCCGAACTTGAGCTGCTGAATGCAACTAAATCGGGGGGCCTGGACAATCTCCATCTGAGGATACTAAAGGACCTGGCTCATGAAATTGCCATTCCTTTAATGAGGATTTTTAATGAATCTGTAAATTTGGGGGTTGTATCGTATGACTGGAGAATCGCTAATGTAGTTCCTATTTTCAAGAAAGGGAATAAAAATGATCCGGGTAACTACCAGCCTGTTAGTTTGACATCGGTAGTATGCAAGGTCTTGGAGAAAATTTTGAAGGAGAAAGTACTTAAGGCCATAGAGGATAACGGTAACTGTGATAAAATACAAAATGGCTTTACAAAAGGGAGATCGTGCCAGACCAACTTGATCTCCTTTTTTGAAAGGATAACAGATTTTTTAGATAAAGGGAATGCGGTGGACCTAATTTACTTAGATTTCAGCAAGGCATTTGATACAGTTCCACATAGGGAGTTATTAGTTAAGTTACAGAAGATGGGGATTAATATGAATATAGTAAGGTGGATAAGGAACTGGTTAAAAGGGAGACTACAGCGAGTCATACTGAAGGGTGAAATGTCAAGCTGGAGGGAGGTTACCAGTGGAATCCCTCAGGGATCTGTCTTGGGACTGATCTTGTTCAACCTTTTTATTACTGACCTTGGCACAAAAAGCAGGAATGTGCTAATAAAGTTTGCAGATGACACCAAGTTGGGAGGTATTGCCAATACAGAGAAGGATCGGGATACCATACAGAAAGATCTGGAAGACCTTGTAAACTGGAGTATCAGGAATGGGATGAAATTTAATAATGGGAAGTGCAAGGTAATGCATTTAGAGACAAATAACAAGCATTTTTCCTATAAGTTGGGGACGCATCAGTTGGAATGGACTGCGGAGGAGAAGGATCTGGGAGTACTGGTTGATCATAGGATGACTATGAGCCGCCAACGTGATGTGGCCGTGAAGAAAGCTAATGCGGTTCTAGGATGTATCAAGAGAGGTATTTCAAGTAGAGACAGGGAGGTGTTAGTGCCGCTGTACAAGGCACTGGTGAGACCCCATCTGGAATATTGTGTGCAGTTCTGGTCCCCCAGAAAGAGGAGGTGGATGAGGCGTTCTATGGACAACTAACAGAAGTTTCCAGATCATCGCAGGCCCTGGTTCTTATGGGGGACTTCAATTATCCTGATGTCTGCTGGGAAGATAATACAGCAGTGCACAGGCAATCCAGGAAGTTTTTGGAGAATATTGAGGACAACTTCCTAGTACAAATGCTGGAGGAACCAACTAGGGGCCTTGCACCTCTAGACCTATTGCTCACAAACAGAGAAGAATTGATCGGGGAAGTAGAAGTAAATGGCAACCTGGGCAGCAGCGACCATGAGATGGTAGAGTTCAGGATCCTGATCAATGGAAGGAAGGAAAGAAGCAGAACACACACCCTGGACTTCAGAAAAGCAGATTTTGGCTCCCTTAGGGAGCTGATGGGCAGGGTCCCATGGGAGGCTGATCGGAAGGGGAAAGGTGTCCAAGACAGCTGGCTGTATTTTAAAGAAACCCTGTTAAAGGCACAGGAAGATAACATTCCGATGTGCAGAAAGAACAGCAAATGTGGATGGCGACCAGCGTGGCTTAGCAGGGAACTCTGCGGGGAGCTGAAACATAAAAAGGAAGCTTACAAGAAGTGGAAGCTTGGACAGATGACAAGGGAGGCGTATAAAGATATTGCTCGGGACTGCAGGGATAAAATCAGAAAGACGAAAGGACAATTGGAGTTGCAGCTAGCAAGAGATGTGAAGGATAACAGAAAGAGGTTCTATAAGTATATCAGCAACAAGAAAAGGATCAGAGGTGGTGTAGGTCCCTTACTGAATGGGGTAGGCATCCTCGTGGAGGATGATGCGGAAAAGGCTGAAGTACTCAATGCTTTTTTTACTTCAGTCTTCACAGGGCGGGCCAGCTCCCAGGCTACTACACGGGGTAATGCGGACTGGAGAGAAGAGTGGCCCTCGGTGATGGAAAGTCAGGTTAGGGAACACTTAATGACATTGGATGTGCACAAGTCCATGGGGCCGGATGAACTACATCCGAGGGTGCTGAGGGAGTTGGGGGAAGTGATTGCAGAGCCGCTGGCCATTATCTTTGAGAACTCGTGTCGAATGGGGGTGGTCCTGGAGGATTGGAAAAAGGCAAATATAGTACCTATCTTTAAGAAAGGGAAAAAGAAGGATCCAGGGAACTACAGATCGGTCAGCCTCACCACAATCCCTGGGGAAATCATGGAGCAGGTCCTTAAGGAATCCATCCTGAAACACTTGGAGGAAAATAGAGTGATCAGGAACAGTCAACATGGATTCACCAAGGGCAAGTCGTGCCTGACCAACCTGATTTCCTTCTATGATGAGATGACTGGATTTGTGGATGCAGGAAGAGCCGTTGACATGGCATACTTTGACTTTAGCAAGGCTTTTGATATGGTTTCCCACAGCATTCTCGTCGGCAAATTAAGGAAGTATGGGTTGGACGAGTGGACCGTAAGGTGGATCGAAAACTGGTTAGATCAACGGGCTCAGCGGGTAGGAATCAATGGCTCGATGTCTGGTTGGCAACCGGTAACGAGTGGAGTGCCCCAGGGGTCGGTCCTGGGGCCGGTTCTATTCAACATCTTCATTAATGATCTTGATGATGGAATAGACTGCGTGCTTAGTATGTTTGCGGATGACACCAAGTTGGGGGGAATGGTAGATACTCTGGAGGGCAGGGACAGGATCCAGGGAGACTTGGACAAATTGGAACACTGGGCTGAAAGAAACCTCATGAGGTTCAACAAAGACAAGTGCAAAGTCCTGCACTTAAGAAGGAAAAAATCCCATGCACTGCTACAGGCTGGGGACCGATCAGCTGAGTAGCAGCGCTGTAGAAAAGGACCTGGGAGTTATGGTGGACGGGAAGATGAATATGAGCCAACAGTGTGCCCTTGTTGTGAAAAAGGCCAATGGCATATTAGGCTGCATCAGTAGGAGTATTGCCAGCAGATCGAGGGATGTGATAATTCCCCTCTATTCGACACTGGTCAGGCCGCATCTGGAATACTGTGTCCAGTTTTGGGCTCCCCACTACAGAAAGGATGTGGACAAATTAGAAAGAGTCCAGCGGTGGGCAACAAAAATGATTAGGGGGCTGGGGCACATGACTTATGAGGAGAGACTGAAGGAACTAGGCTTATTTAGTTTACAGAAGAGAAGACTGAGGGGAGATTTGATAGCAACCTTCAACTACTTGAAGGGGTGCTCCAAAGAGGAGGGAGCTAGGCTGTTCTCGAGGGTAACAGAGGACAGAACAAGGAGCAATGGTTTCAAATTACAGCTGGGGAGGTCAAGGTTGGATATTAGGAAAATCTTTCTCACTAGGAGGGTGGTGAAGCATTGGAATGGGCTATCTAGGGAGGTGGTAGAATCTCCATCTTTGGAGATTTTTATGGTTCGGTTAGACAAAACCCTGGCTGGGGTAATTTAGGGGGAGTGGTCCTGCTTTTTAGCAGGGGGTTGGACTAGATGACCTCGTGAGGTCCCTTTCAACCCTATTATTCTATGATTCTATGAAATTGGAACAGGTGCAGAGAAAGGCTACAAAGATGGTCTGTGGAGTGGAAAGCCTGCCCTATGAGTGGAGACTCAAGAAGTTTGACTTGTTTAGTTTAACCAAAAGAAGGTTGACAGGGGATATGATTTCTCTCTATAAATACGTCAGAGGGATTAACATCAGGGAGGGAGAGGAATTATCTGAGTACAGCACCAATGTTGACACCAGAACTGTTATAAACAGTCCATCAAGAAATTTAGGCTTGAAATTAGATGCAGGTTTCTAACCATTAGAGGAGTGAAGTTCTGGAATAGCCTTCCAAGGGGAGTTGTGGGGGCAAAAACCATAACTGCTTTCAAAACTGAGCTTGATAAATCTATGGAGGGGATGGTATGATTAGCCTATTTTGGAAATTGACTGATACTTGGCTACGTGTGGTGGATATACAAGTGGCCTAAGAGGGGAGAGTACATGGGTTGGGTTCTGAGTTATTACAGAGAATTGTTTCTTGGGTAACTGGCTGTTAAGACTTGCCCACGTGCTCAGGGTTTAACTGATTGCCATATTTGGGGTCGGGAAGGAATTTTCCCCCAGGGGTGATTGGCCTGGGTTCTGGGGGTTTTTCGCCTTCCTCTGTAGCACAGGGCATGGTTCACCTACTGGTGAATTCTCTGTATCTTAAAATCCTTAAATCATGATTTAAAGAGTGTAAATAACTCAGTCATAGGTTGGTGGCCTATTGCTGGAGTGGGTGGGTGAGGTCTTGAGGCCTGCATTTTGCAGGAGGTCAGACTAGATGATCATACTGGTCCCTTCTGACCTCAAAGTCTCTGGCTATGTCTACACTTACTAAAATTAGTTCGAATTAGTTAATTCGAACTAATTTTAGTTAGTTTGAATTAACTTAATTCGAACTAGCAAAATTTAGTTCGAACTAAGCAAGTGCCATTCATGGCACTTGCTTAGTTCAAATTAGCGAATTGCATTGAGTTCAATGGGCCGGTTAGTTCGAACTAAGCAATTAGTTCGAACTAACATGGCCACATTGGTTAATTCGAACTAACTACTGTAGTTTGAATTAACCCTTAGTTCGAATAGCATGTTTGAATTTATTAATTCGAATTAAGGAAGCCCTTAATTTGAACTAACTAAAGCCTACTGTAGCCATGGCTTAAGTTAGTTTGAATTAAGCTTCCTTAATTCGAACTAGCTTGCCAGTGTAGACATAGCCTATGAGTCTATAAGATCCTTGAGCATCTTGGGTTTTTTCTTTATGGGAGCTTCTGGTGTTTTGTACCAAGGCTTTTGTCTTAGAGAGCAATTTTTTATGTGTGCTTCTGCAAGCAGGAGATCAGGTGAGTTTAATGTGGTCTTTATAGATCTTCTGTCCCTCCACATGCATGCACAACTCTAAGGAGCTTTTCTCTTTGCTTGGAGTCACTTTCTTCTTTAAAGGTTCTAGGATTTCCTCATAGCCCTTTGTCTGCAGGCTCTACCTCTCAGAGCCGTTAAAGCAAACTCACCTGCTTTTGCCAACTGGATATTTTTACTGTAAAAACCTAGTTAATCCCCTGTTGTACGCTGATATCTGGGTCCTGTGAAGTTTGACGGCACACAGCGTGTTTGCTCATCATCCCTGCTGTGCAAACATGGAGTCTTCAAAAGAATTCTGAGCCTTGCTATTACCAAACAAAACAGGGCAGGGTATGACTCCAGCCTTTGTCTGTGAGTGGGTGGGGTTGTCACCTCAGCCTACAATCTCGCAAACAGTCAGCTTGCAATTAGTAACCTTTCTCTTGAAATAGGCTGGCATTGGTAACCATGTTCAATATCACCTGGCAGTGATAAGGGCGAGTAGTGGTCAGGACTAAAGAGTCAAATAAAGCAGCGGTGTTATCTTTTAGAAGAGACACCCAGCACCACCCTTCCCCTGAGAGGTCTTCAGAAACCCCCTTCTCCCTACATGCTGTATTTCCTGTGTTTTAGTTACAAAATTCCTGGAAAAGAAGCAATCAATGTTCCAGTACAGAGCAATCACTCTCCAGTATAACCATGTAGCTTCATTGCTTCCTTTTCTTGGAGTTGCCAGTAACTATTCCCTGCCTTGAATCCAATGGTTCAATGCCAGGCTGTGTGACCTTCCTCACTTGGATGACTCCGGTATGGTCAATAAAGCACACCTCTTGGCCCATAGGGGTGACTGCTTCCTGTGTGCTGCCTCCCCTCCTTCCTCACAGAGCGCCTCATTTCAGCCTGGACACTCTTCCTCCATCCCCAGGAAAGGTAAAAACTCCCTGTGCTGGTCTCTTACGGACTTCTTTCGCAGCAAAAACAAGACCAAAGATTTTACTTTGTTTTCTAATGTTTGCGTGTTTTCAAAAGTGCTTTGGCATTCTCCTAGTTGGATTTTTTTGTCCTCAGCTCACAGTGGACTCAAAAGCAGCATCCGTCCTTTGCTGTCTGAGAGGCAGGAACCAAAGTCTTTAAATACTAATACAGCGTGTTACAAAGGGGCAGCCGTGTTAGTCTAGGTCAGCAAAACAAACAAGGAGTCCTGTGGCACTTCTAAAGACTAACAAATTTATTTATCACATGAGCTTTCGTGGGAGAAAATCCCATTTCATCAGACGCTTTGAATTTCTGTTAAAACTTTCCCACAGCTCTGGAAAATGTGACCCTCCCTTGGTAGAAGGCCCACAAGCCTTTGGAATTTCAGCCCACCATGGAGGTCAGAGAACAGAGAAGACAATTTAAACAGCACTTTAAAATGGAGTTTGCATCTTGGTAAAGAGATTTCCAGAGGGGTAGCCGTGTTAGTCTGTGTACAGCAAAAAAACGACTAGAGTCCTGTGGCACCTTATAGACTAACAGATTTTCTTCGGCATAAGCTTTCGTGGACTATAACACATTTCGTCAAGTGGGTTATAGCCCATGAAAGCTTATGCCGAAGAAAATCTGTTAGTCTATATAAGGTGCCACAGGACTCTCATTGTTTTTTGGTAAAGAGAGTTCATAATCTCCCCCAGAATTCATAAACCCCTAATAATCCTGGTTTTGTACCTTATGGGACTGTTGGCTGAAGGAAAGGAGATGATTGAAGGGTGTTATTATCAATTGTATGTGTTGTTGGCACATAAGAGCCATAACTGCGGCAGGCCCATATGTATTAATATCACCATTTTAATTAGCTGCTCAGAGCAGGAACTGGGGGTTTTGTGTATTAGTGCACTGGGGCGCTGGTTGATGGTTGAAGTCTCAATGGCTAAGGCAAACTACTATGGCATGGCCTCCGAGGGTTGAGGGAAGGTTGCCCTAAAAACTCCATATCCCATATTGGCATCAATGAGTTACTGAAGAGGAGTGTGAATCTCCTCTGTGTCTTTTGTCTGAGTCTCTCACACTGACACAGTTCTCCCTGCACAATCCATATACATTTCCGATAACAAAGGTTAGTGATCTGTTGTGAACTTCCCTTTCGCAAAAACTCCCTGAGCTTTCCTGTCTGTCTTGCTGGCTCATTCAGCCAGCTTTCCCACATGCTGGAAGAGAGCGATCATGTTCTGTTCAACCCTTTGCAATCTTGTAAAAAGGCATGAATATGTGGAATGACCAGGCCCCACTTCCTGGGTGGGCTCATGAGTTCATTGGTGCTTGTTCTGCATCCTGGTGACTGACACAGAAAAGAGACCTGGGTGCCCAGCCTTGCCCCTCAAAGCTCTCCAAAGGAAAGCAAGTCCGTTTGAGAATCGCAGAGTGAAGCTGAGCACAGGTGAGGCTTTATTAAATCCTGTGCCCTGCCTGCTCTGTCTATGCGGTTGAACGGCTTCCCTGTTCCAGTGCAGTGGTGTCCCTCAGTAATAGCCACTTTGGGGAACACAGGTCCCCTGATGACAACACATGATCCTTATTTTACAAGCATTTTATTATAGCCATTTAAACCAAATAACCTACCACCTGCCCTGCACCCATGCCCCTTTGGGCAGAGGTTCCTAGCAGAGCTGAGTTGGAGTCTCATCTTTACCGCAGACTCAGCCGGGTATGTAGTGTTTCAAATAGCGTGGTCTCCTCAACGGGTGCACTGCAGTGACCTGTCTCCATCTCTGTCACTTGTCTCCAAGTCTAGCAAACTTCATTTCTGTGGACTCTTCTCCCTGCCTGCGAGGCTGTAGTCAGGATGGTTCTGTCTCTCTGTTCTGTGATGGTCCCCAGATATAGCATCTATTGGCTCATGTCTCCCATTCCTGCAGATGACTCATGGTGCAGCCACCTTGTATGACTGCACCCTTCACAGCTCCTTCAGGCCACGCCTCCTGGTGTCTTTCTAATGGCTGGATCCTCATGGGGTGCCTGTCTTCAGGGCTGGTGGGTCCATGGCTGTCCTGTCAAACTCTGCCTGCATACCGTGATTGCTGGCCATCTCCTCACAGTGGTATTCGGTCCTTCTGGCTGCAACAGTCTCTCTTGGTTGGCCACAGGATTTTGGTTGTTCACCCCATTCATGCCTTCTTGGTGCTGTTTTGGCACCCTCTGCTGGGGAATTCCTGAGTGACAAAATGGTATTTAGGGGATTGAACCTGAAGAAAGAGCCTCATGTAACAGTTGTTTGGGTTTTTTCACACCTTACCATTACTCCGTGGGGACTGTGACAGGGTCAGGCTGGGTGGCTACAAGAGAGTGATCTAGCTGGGTTCCAGCTGAAGCTGAGGAGCTACTGAGCCTGGGACTCAAATAAGTTTGGGGTACATCAAAGGGATAAGCAAGAACAGACATGGGGCTCAAAGGGCTAAATGGAGGAAAATGGAAGGGGACACTGTGCAGAGAACCCCAGACAGTGCTCACTGCTCCCAAAAGGTGTCTAAGGAGCCAGCAGAGGCCACTTAGAGGAACTCTGCCTGGATGTGTGAATGTACAGAGGAACAGAAATAGGCCCCACCATCGCAGAGCACTCCCTTCAGCCAACCTCCACTCCCTGCTGTTGTAGATGGCGACTTTGGGCTGGAGGAGTTGATGAAGAGGTCCTGTGACTCTGTGGAGCCATGGAGGGGGTGTGCATGCAGGAATAGGTGGAAGAAGAAAAGGGGGAAGGAGCTGAAACAGCGGCTGCAGTCTGGCACAGTTGAGGTAGACATGTGCCAGGGTGTTCCTCACACCGCAGAAGGGGCAGGTGTTGGGGTGGGAGTGAACCACGCCAGGTACATGCCCATGCTCATGGTTCCATGGAGGAGCTGTCACCTGATGTCCCCAATGGTCTGTAGGGTCAAGCTGGAGTAGATGCTGGCCCACTGGGAGTCCTTGACCTCCACAGGTGGTATCACTTGGTATCTGGGTGGGACACGAGGGTGAAGAAATGAAGAGTGTGGAGGACAAGTGTGTACAGATGGGCCCCTGGACACAGTTTGGAAATGAACCAGTTACAAGTCTCACAGTTGACTCGAGATGTAAGGAGGTGGTATCTTTGGGGAGTGAGGGGGTGCTCATTGGGCCAGGGGCCAGTGACCGGTGTGATTGAAGGCAGATATTTCAGCACTAGGATAAGCAGGTCCCTTTTCTCTGGGTAGCTGAACGGGGGTTACTCCAGGTTAATTAGAGCACCGAGCACCAATTAAGAGCCTGCCTGGACCCTGCCAGAGAGGTGCAGGTGACAGGAACTGTGGAGTGAGATGAGCTCCTTGCCAGTGTGGATGCTGGTGAGGCCCAGGAGAGAATGCTACTGGAACAGAGACTGGGGAAACCTGACAAACAGGGCTGAGGACCCCTCCAGACAGAGGAGCAACAGAGCGAGGCGTTTAGTTCAATGCTGCCATGCCCGTCGGGGTTACCAGTGACTAAGAGGCCCCGCTGGCAAGGAGGCCGGGGGCAGTGCCCAAGCAGTGGACACTAAGTCCAAGGAAGTAGAGTGGCCCAGGGAAGCTTGCAGCATTTCTGTGAGAGTCAACAGCAAAAAGTTGCTGCTTGTAGGGGCCCTGGGTTGGGGTCACCAATTGGGGGGCAGGAAACACCTCCCCACACCTTTTACCAGCCATTCATCAGGGTGGCCAGAGCCCCTAGCAATGGGGGCAGCCATTTTGAGGGGCACAATTACCCTCACTCACGGTTAGAGGGGAAATCCTGAGGGACAAGGGAGCGCCCATGGCTCCCATTTGAGGGAAGCGCTGGACCTACTGAAGCGAAGAGGCAGCGGCGTGCTCAAACCCCCCTTTGAGTCCAATTGCCCTGAATGCTTCTGAAGTGAGCTTCAGTGCACCAGTTCTGACTTCTTGTATCAGGCCAAACCATCCCACTAAAACTCTGAACCAGAGCCTGCTCTAATCAAGTCCTGCTTTTCCTAGAGGGGAAATAAGTTGGCTCCCACCTTTTCCTGTGCCAGGGTGGGCAGTTGCAACAGTCTCTTTTGGCTAGTGATTATCACACCCGTAGGTGGTCTTAGCAGGTGGGCAGTGTGGGCAGCTGCCAATGGCTCCACATGGGGGATAGGGCCCTGTGGCACGCCTGGCTGCCACAGGTCTCGCCTGCTAAGACTGCCTATGGCGGGGGGTGGCATGGGACTACAGCTGGGGGCCCTCATGGGGGGGGGGCTGCGGCTGAGGCTGTGGTGGGGCTGGGCACCCTGGTGGGCATGGTGGCAGGGCCGAGGGGTGGGGGCGCCTGTAGGACCGGGCACCGTGGTGGAGGGGGTGGGGACTGTGGTGGGGCCAGGAAAGCCGTGCTGATGCTGGCCGCAACTGAGGTGTGGTGTGGCCAGGGAGGCTGATGGTGGGGCCAGGCCCTTGGTGGGGGGGGGTCAGGGGGCCCATAGCGGCCCAGGGGGAGGAGTCAAGGACTGGGCCCACCACATGGTGTGTGGGGGGGGTGCCCATCCTTGACTTTTGCCCCAGGCCTCACAAACCCTAAGACCACCTCTGATCATACCCTTGACCCTTCCACCAAGGGGCAGAGCCGTGTTGTCTTCCCTGGCCAGTAAATCGGCTCTCGAGCCCGTTTCACTAGCTGTCGGTGCCCCGATGTGAGCCAAGTATTGTTTGCTTGGCATAATGAGGTGGGAGCAACAGCTCTGTGATTCCGTCCTGCACACTCAGTTCTTCTTTAATTGGAAAATATGGTTCTGCTCTTATTGACTCTTGGCTTTTGTCTTTTCCCCTCTGCTAGTATCTCTCTGGCTGCCTGTGGCTGGATGTCACAGAGGCTGGAACAAAAATAAACTCCACCCGCTTTGCCGTTGAAGCTGGGAGACAGTGTTAGGGCAATTTGCTTGGAAAATTGCTAAAGGAAAATGTTTCTAAAGTGTTGATTAAATCTAAAATATGGTAACCATATTCCTTGATGTCTCACCAGAGAGTCAAGTTCCAAAGGGGTAACTGTGTTAGTCTATTGCAGAAAAACAACAGAGTCCTGTGGCACTTTGAAAGACTGATTTATTTATCGCATGAGCTTTTGTTGGAGAAAATCCCACTTCTTCAAAGCGTCTGACGAAGTGGGATTTTCTCCCATGAAAGCTCATGCGATAAATAAATCTGTTAGTCTTTAAAATTGTCACAGAACTCTGTTGTTTTTCACCAGAGAGTGTAGACTGAACAGGTAACTTTCAGTTATACAGTGTTGGAAATGAAATCTTAGCACTTCTTGTCCTGTGACTAGGAATGAGGGGCAAAGTCCTTTCCACAGTGGGTTCACACAGCTCTGCGTAGTTCTGTGATCCTGGAATGGGGCAAGTCTTTCCAGCAAGGAGGTTCATCAGGCCCTGGTGTCCCACACGTTGACCTCAGTTTTATGTACCCTCATTTCGGGGTGTGCTGGAGAGTGCACCACTCTGATTTCTGTGGGTCAAATGGCTTTTGTCTTGCAGCTTTCTTAGCAGATCTGCTGCTTCTGTCATATATGTGGTGTCCTGGGTTACCTTAGGTCATTGGGGTTGCCATAATGATAGATGGATAGGTTGTTTTAGTATTAGGAAAACCTGTTTGTCTGGTTTGCCTGGCTGCTGGACAAAAAGGTTCAGCAAGCCTCCTTATTACCAGAGTATAATCTATCTATACAATATATCTAACAATATATAAATGTGTTAGTCTTTAAAAGTGTCCACAAGACTCCCTATGTCTACACTGGCAAGTTAGTTCGAATTAAGGAGGCTTAATTCGAACTAACTAAAGCCATGGCTACACTAGGCTTTAGTTAGTTCAAATTAAGGGCTTCCTTAATTCGAACTAATAAATTTGAATAGAGCTTCTGAAGTAAGGCTTTAATTTGAACTAACTAGTTCAAATTAGCCAATGTGGCCATGTTAATTCGAACTAATTTCTTAGTTCGAACTAACTGGCCATTGAAATGAATGGGGATCGCTAATTCGAACTATTCGAACATGAATGGCACTTACTTAGTTCGAACTAACCTTTTCTAGTTCGAATTAAGCTAATTCGAACTAACTAAAATTAGTTCAAATTAATTAGTTTGAACTAACTAATTCGAACTAATTTTAGCAAGTGTAGACATATTGTCTGTTTCGCTGAGCTAGACTGACATGGCTATCCCTTTGGAACTTGATTCTGTCAGTCACCCATAGATGGCGCCAGCATACAACAAATTTCTTCCATGCTTGGAGTTGGAGGGTGTGATTAATTTCTGGATTGTATTTCATAACTAGCCCTGACTATCAATTAGGATTCCCCTTTATAAAGAATTTCTCTTAATATTAAAAAATTAAATAAAAAATTAAAAAATTCTCTGGTCCAGGGATTGGACTTTCAACATTTCTGTTTATGCAGTATAATTTGTATTACTTCCTAAAGTGCAAAAGTCATTTAGAAGGAAAATAAATATGCCCCCTTACAGTCTTCTAAATCTAGTGGACATGGTGCATGCATTGTTTGACCATATCTAACACTCTTCACTTCACATCTTCCAAAATCTATTGAAGGTTATGAGACATTACACCGCCCTCTTAGTGAAAAGGTTTTTCCTAATATTCAACCTTGACCTCCCCCACTGCAACTTGAGACCATTGCTCCTCCTACTTCAATCATCTGCTACCACTGAGAACAGCCTAGCTCCATCCTCCCTGGAACCCCTTTTATGTAGTTTAAAGGCTGCTATCAAATCCCCCCTCACTCTTCTCTTTTGCAACTAACAAGTCTGTTCCCTCAGCCTCTCCCCATCAGTCATGTACTCTGGTCCTTTAATCATTTCTGTTGCCTTCCATTGGACTCCTTCCAGTTTGTCCACATCCTTTCTGTAGTGGGAGGCCCAAAACTGGACACGGTACTGTGGAATAGAGAAGAATAATCCCTTCCCTCAATCTGCTGGCAGTGCTCCTTCTAAAACAGCCCAATATGCTGTTAACCTTCTTGGCAATAAGAGCACACTGTTGACTCATATCCAGCTTCTTGTCCACTGTAATCCCCAGGTCCTTTTCTGCACAACTGCTCCTAGCCAGTCGGTCCCCAGTCTGTAGCAGTTCATGGGATTCTTCCCTCTTAAGTACAGGACTCTGCACTGGTCCTTGATAAACCTCATCGGATTTTTTTTTTGGTCAATGGCAGGGGGAAGCTGAGACTGGAGGGGAAAAGCCACATGCACCATGCTGGCAAATCTGCCAGTGTGGATGCAGCTCAGCTGATGTAAGAAGATTCTGTGACCTAGCTATCAGCATTTGGGAAGCTGCATTCCCATAGCTGCAGAAAAATCCCTTCTGTTGTCCCATGCTGTGCCAAACTAGGGGCCCTGCAGTGTAGACATGGCTGCAGGGAGACAAGGTCCCTCCCAACAAGCACAAGCTGCTTTCCGCATGTTCCTCTAGGAGAACCAAGGGAGCAGAGCTGAGCTGTGCGATATGTGAGAGGGCCGGGGGCTGTTTGCAGCAATAGGAGGAAAGTCCTGCAAGGATTTAAATTTGACATGTTTGCAGGGGCATGTTAAACACACCCACATTGTACACATTAAATCATAGCAACATATGCACATGCATCCTGTGCATCAAAATAAAAAGCAGTATCCTCACCATTTCAGTGCTAATCTATGCACCATGGAACCAGCTGAATAATTCGATCCACAAGTACTTGGCAATGACAGCCACAGAGCTCCTCTGGCCCCAAGGTCCTGGGGGGGGGGGAGCTCTGTGGGCCCTGGACCTGGGGGAGTTCTGTGTCCCCATCAATTACTGGTGGGGCCCATGTCCCTGTTTGCCCCCCTTTGAGCATGCCCCTGCTGGGAGAGGACAGAGCTCCCTGATTTGAAAGGTGACAAGCCCCTGACAACCACTCTGCAAGGGTGAGCCAGAGGGTGGCTTTGGGGCTCGGCAGAGATGGTCTTGGCCTGGTGAATACATTGGGACACAGCTCCCCTGCCACTGTCTTGCAGGAAATATTGCTGGTCGAGGTTGCAACAGTGGCCGAAGAGTCCTTCCCTCATCCCCCTGCAGAGCACTCCAGCACCCAGGGCTGTTCCACTCAGGGGGTCGGCACTAGACTTCTCAGGAAGCCTGCCCTCCACCCTCCCCCTTCACCATGGTGAAGCTCTGAATTAGGGGAGGAGGTCCTTGACGTAACCCCCTGGAACTTCGGTCTTGTAAATAAACATGCCCTGTCATGGGTCACCTTGGGAAAACAGGGCAGTAAAGCTACAGGAGAAGTGGGGAATGACACCAAACCAGAGTAACAGGACACAGCAGTTAACATGAAAGTATTTGCAGAGCGACTCCAAAGATTCAAGTTAATAAGTGACTGAGTTATTTGCTGACCACATATTTACTGGGTAAGGAATGATGCAGAATTCATGGAGTGCCTCTCTAATGGGGTACTGGGGAGAACCTTCCTGGTTGTGACACACAATGAGAGAGCACGTATTGCCCATTTCCAGGGGGCCTGGACTGGAGTGTCGCAGAAACTGCTTGTGTTCAAGCTCCTCTTTCCTTTAGTACACCACAGAAACCTGCTCCCCAGGAGGTGTCTTGCCAAGTTTTTTCCACCTCGTGTTAAAGGAAAATCGCCCAGTAGAGTCTAATCCTGCCCCGCTGTATGGCAGGTGCAAGACTCACTTAGTCTATGGCTCTATGCCTTTTCTCATATCCAAGTCCCTTCCAAAGCATGTTGCCAGCCACAAACAATGACCACTTGCCAGCCCTTTCATGGTGGCTGGCTCCTCCAACCATTGACTCCCTGAGGGGCACAGCCGCTGTGGAGAAGGGCGAGGAGAGCTGAGTTTTGCCAGAGCTCAGTCCTGGCCAGTTTTGAAGATAAAGGCCCAGAATCCTGGGCTCTCCCTGGGTCTGCCATGGAGTAACAGACTGTATACCAGGCTGCCTTGCATGGAGAGCCTTCAGGGGTATCCAGAGGAAACACAAGCCTGGGTCTTCGTGGTCAAGTCTGCATCCAAGACAAATGGACTCAAGCTTCTGGCCAGCTGAGGCAGGACTTGTTTGAGGCCACTGATGCAAGGGCCATCCAGGGTCTCTTGAGCTGCAGGAATTTGTGCAGTGGGTAACAGAGCCAGTAGTTGGGGCGAGTTGAAAGAAGCAAGCTCTGCAGCTCTCCATTGAGTGTGTGACCGCAGAATAGAACATGGATCTAATCCAGGGGCAGGGCCCTGTCCTCCCACTTTGCTTTGCCCAGCTTGACGCACACACAGCAGCAGGGCAGATGCAGCTTCCATGGGTAACACGCACTTGCTGTTTTCATATGCAGGAGCTGTGCACATAGGCGACTCTCCCGCCAGATGGTTCTCCTACGAGTCCAGCTGCTACACATACTTCTGGGTGGCCCAAAGCTGGAACTGGTACTGAGGTGAGGACTCTCTCCAGCCAAGGCAGCTAGTCCAGGCAAGGTCCCACTGACCAGCACATGTTCAATAGACACAGAAGAGCATCCCAATTCAGTCACATCCCATGTGTGTGCCCGAAAAGGGAACCCATCTGGTGCCCCAGAACAGCCTCTACCCCAAATTCAGGATACATTCTTATACTGTGCCAATGTCCCTCATACAGAGCTCCTGTGGGAGAGGATGTGTACTGGATTTATACAGACTTCCCTGGCTTAAAATACACTCGGGGAGGGAATTATTCTGCCTTATGAAAGGCAGTGCTGGTAGAATGGCCTAGTATTGACGTGGCCTCGCATGTCTCATTATATTTTTTTCAGGTGCTTAGAACCTCTGCCTTTGGCTGAACATTTTTGGAATATTTTAGCCAAAATGGTTCAGCCAGTTCCCACCCGCTTGTTAAAGCCGCCTGCTGTTCAATGGGATGTTCCCAAAATGTCAAAAGGGGAAGATTTGCCCTTACCCGAAGGCTGTTTTCATTGTAACTAAATGAAATTACACATTCCCAAGACAAATGTATAAAACAGCATTTTCCTGATGGAAAAATACTCCACTGGACAGTTTTGATCAGCTCCAACAACTTTAATCCTTCCTCCTCCCCAGACAAGGTGTGAGCAGGTGATCTTTTCCCCCCATACCCCCCTTGCTTTTTTAACCAGGTGCCAGTCTTCTCAACTTAGAGGGGTTTGCTGTGGTTCTTTCAGTACCACTGCCCCATATTCCCTCTGTCTCCCCATATTTCCTGTGTGGGCTGCAGTTGAGATAGTTTGCAGGATGGAGATTGTCAATGTCATAGTGAAACACAGGCAGTAAAATGCTATGTTAAAAAGTAGTATAACCCATGAGCCTAAATGGAGAGTTTCTCTTTAAGAGATCTGTTGGGTCAGTGTTGCTAGGCTGGCTTAGAGCCAGAAGTTTCTGGTACGTGACTGGCAGCTTTGAGGATGCTCCACAGGGTCCCCTGCTGCTTGCTGCTGTGGTCAGATGCCTGAGAGCCAGCAGCCAGGGCGGTTGAACTGAGAAGAGCCCCTGTGCTCTGTACACAGGGAGAAGCTGAGCCAGGAGCAGATAGCAGGCTGTTTTCCCCAACTCTGAGGCATTTTGCTTCAGGTCAGTGATATTGTTAACCCTCCAGCAGGGAAGCCTGGGGCACTGGTTGCACAGAAGGGACCATTGGAAGAGGACGGTGGTTTCTTTTAACTGGATACTTTGAGTTGTTTTAAATAGTGTGATGAATGAGCAGTTTTTTAGTGTAATAAGGGGGAAGAGCTAATAATATTTTTGTTATTCTCAGAGTTGTATGTTTTCTTTTGTAACAGGGTTTCTTTCCTTCTATATAGGTGTATGTAACTGAGTGGTGAGGAAGCTGACTGGAGAACAGTGATAGCAGCAGAGGAAGAGCAGGCTCTGCAGGGGTTTTCACTGAAGATTCCTGCAGCTGAACAACAAAGAGCTGCTTCTCCCTACTCAAGCCTTGGACTTGGTATACAGAGACCATCACTGAGATTCAGGTGAACTCCGCCAAAACTTTGGGACACAGTTGACAGTGTTTCTGTGGGGCTGCTCTCTTTAAATTCATTTTATTTCTTTTTCTTGTTTATATGTGTTGTGAAATAGTAAATGTGAGTTCACAGAATTAGCCACATCATGTTATAGATTTATATAGTAGTCATTATTTTGTTTCTTTTATCATAGGATTTATAAAGTTAATGCTTAATAAAACTCATTACTTTTCATTTTCATCTGCTTTGAACAATCTTTGTTGTGAGTCCTTGGAGACTGAATCCTGGGGTTCAAGCAGTGTCTCCTTAGAAATTAGGTTAATTTGGGGGGGGGGCACTGGAGAAAGGCAAATTGAGGTAAACTCTAGCCCACCTGAAGGTTACAGTAGCACTGGGGTGGGGGGAACCAATTGGAGGCACTGAAAAAAAATCACGTTTGCAATTTGAAAAGATGTCCACAAATTCTCAGCTTTCATTTAAAAATACAAAAAAAGGCTACCAAGATTCAGCCCTAATTGTGACAGCTGGATCAGTCTATTGAAGGTCTGGTGTAATTATTTCAGTTAGCGGATGATTTTCCCCCTTCCCCCTGAAATAGACCTTAGTGTGGATACCTTTATACCACTGTAACTCATCTGCTGTCCTGTACAGGAATAGCTATACTGCTATAAAGTGCCCTTATACTGATAACTGAAGCGTGGGCTACACTTTAAAGTAACACTGGCATATCCGTGTTGGGCAGGCAGTGAAAAAACCACATCCCTGAGTGACACAGCTATGCTGGCAGAAACCACAGGGCAGATGCAGCTGTCTCAGCAGAAGCAGGCTTCTTTGTTCCAGCATCATCAGAAAAACTCCTCCTGGCATTTAAGCTATGTCTATGCTGGGGGTTATGCCAATGCAGCCAAGCTGACATAGGTAAGATGGCAAAGGCTCTGTAGTTTAGACATAGCCTAAATCCACACTCTAGTTTAAGCAGTACATCTTTTACAGGTAAACAAGGCCTCTCCTTATACGGGATGAAATTAGAGGAAACTACTCTAGCTGCAAACAAACTGGCTTCCATACAGCTTGAGTTCCTGCTTTGTCTCCTTTTGGTGTGCAGGAACCAGGCCCTACTTGAAACTCTACAGTGTATCAGACCAGTCTTATTTAACCTTTTATTAATCTTGTTTAATCTCATTTAATCTTGTTATTACTGACCTTGGCATAAAAAGTGGGATGTGCTAATTAAAGTTTGCAGATGACATCAAGTTGGGAGGTGTTGCCAATACAGAGAAGGGTCAGAAAATGGATTCACCAACAGCAAATCGTGCCTGACCAACCTGATTTCCTTCTATGATGAGATGACTGGATTTGTGGATGCAGGAAGAGCCTTTGACGTGGTATACCTTGATTTTAGCAAGGCTTTTTATACGGTTTCCCACAGCATTCTCGTTGGCAAGTTAAGGAAGTATGGGTTGGATGAGTGGACCATAAGGTTGATCGAAAACTGGCTAGATCAATGGGCTCAGTGGGTAGGAATCAATGGCTTGATGTCTGGTTGGCAACCAGTAACGAGTGGAGTGCCCCAGGGGTCGGTCCTGGAGCCGGTTCTATTCAACATCTTCATTAATGATCTTGATGATGGAATAGACTGCGTGCTTAGTAAGTTCGCAGATGACACCAAGTTGGGGGGAATGGTAAATACTCTGGAGGGCAGGGACAGAATCCAGGGAGACTTGGACAAATTGGAACACAGGGCCGAAAGAAACCTCATGAAGTTCAACAAAGACAAGTGCAAAGTCCTGCACTTAGGACGAAAAAATCCCATGCACTGCTACAGGCTGGGGACTGATCGGCTAAGTAGCAGCGCTGTAGAAAAGGACCTGGGGGGTTATGGTGGACGGGAAGATGAATATGAGCCAACAGTGTGCCCTTGTTGCGAAAAAGGCCAATGGCATATTAGGCTGCATCAGTAGGAGTATTGCCAGCAGATGGGGGGATGTGATAATTCCCCTCTATTCGACACTGGTCTGGCCGCATCTGGAATACTGTGTCCAGTTTTGGGCTCCCCACTACAGAAAGGACAAATTAGAAAGAGTCCAGCGGAGGGCAACAAAAATGATTAGGGGGCTGGGGAACATGACATATGAGGAGAGACTGAAGGAACTAGGCTTATTTAGTCTAGAGGAGAGAAGACTGAGGGGAGATTTGATAGCAACCTTCAACTACTTGAAGGGTTGCTCCAAAGAGGAGGGAACTAGGCTGTTCTCGATGGTAACCGAGGACAGAACAAAGAGCAATGGTTTCAAATTACAGCTGGGGAGGTCAAGGTTGGATATTAGGAAAATCTTTCTCACTAGGAGGGTGGTGAAACATTGGAATGGCCTATCTAGGGAGGTGGTAGAATCTCCATCTTTGGAGGTTTTTAAGGCCCGGTTAGATAAAACCCTGGCTGGGGTGATTTAGGGGGAGTTGTCCTGCTTTTTAGCAGGGGGTTAGACTAGATGACCTCGTGAGGGGGTTAGACTAGATGACCTTCCCACCCTATTGTTCTATGATTCTATAATAAAGATCTGAATGACCTTATAAACTGGAGTAATAGAAATAGGATGAAATTTAATAGTGGAAAGTGCACGGTCAAGCATTTAGGGACTAATGACAAGAACTTTTCCTATAAGCTGGGGATGCAACAGTTGGAAGTGACAGAGGAGGAGAAGGATCTGGGCATGCTGGTCACAGGATGACTGAGTCTTCAATGTGAACTAGCCGTGAATAAAGCTAATGTCCTTGCCTACATCAAAGACTATTGTTATACAAGGTGCTGGTGAGACCTCATCTGGAATATTGTGTGCAGTTCTGGTCCCCTATGTTTAACAAAGATGAATTCAAACTGGAACAGGTGCAGAGAAGGGCTACTGGGATGATCTGAAAAATGGAAAACCTGCCTTATGAGCGGAGACTCAAAGGGCTTGGTTTGTTTAGCCTAACCAAAAGAAGGTTGAGCGGAGACATGATTGCTCTATATCAATATGTCAGAGGGATAAATACCAGAGAGGGAGACGAATTGTTTAAGTTTAGTGTCAATGTGGACACAAGAACTAACAGTTATAAACTGACCTCTTAGGAAGTTTAAACTTGAAAAGTTCCAGAAGGGTAGCCATGTCAGTCTAGATCAGAAAAACGAACATGAAGTGGGATTTTCTCCGACAAAAGCTCATGCGATAAATAAATTTGTTAGTCTTTAAAAGTGTCACAAGACTCCTTGTTTGTTAGACTTGAAAGTAGATGCATGTTTCTAACCACCAGAGGAGTGAAATTCTAGAATAGCCTTCAAAGGGGAGCAGTGGGGCCAAAAAATCTAGCTGGCTTCAAAACTGAGCTTAGTAAATTCATGGAGAGGATGGTAGAATGGGACAGCCTAGTTTAGCAATTGACCGATCTTTAGCTCCTAGTGGTAGATATGCTGATGGATGGGAAGGGTTCTGAGTTGTTACAGAGAATTCTTTCTTGGGTGTCTGACTGATGAGTTTTGCCCACATGCTCAGGATCATCATATAGGGGTCGGGAAAGAATTTTCCCTCGGGACAGATTGGCTAGGGATCTGGAGGTTTATCGCCTTCCTCTGTAGCATGGGGAGTGGCTCTGGTGGATTCTCTGTGTCTTAAAGTCTTTAAATCATGATTTGAGGACTTTAATAACTCAGTCATAGGTTAGAGGCTTATTGCAGGAGTGGGCAGGTGAGATTCTGTGGCCTGCATTGTGCAGGAGATCAGACTCGATGATCATATAGGGGCCTTAGAGTCTGAGTCCATAGGGGTCTAATGGCTGAATGCTGCGTGTTAACATATCACTGACAACCTCACAGCAAAAATCAGTGTGTGGCTAATCCTGCTTCGCAGTAAATTGCTGCAGCTATTGTTTGGCTTAGGGCCATGTGGGAAACCGTGTGTCCCTGACCCTTCACTGATGTGTAGCAGAACAGGTGGTGTAACAGCCTTCCTCCTCCACAAGATCCCAAAGACCTATGAAAATGCTGGAGATGGGGATGAGTTGTGAGGATGAACCAGAGTCATATGGTCGGTGTGTGTGGAGGATTCAGATATGGGTTTCTAGGCTGGCCCTTTCTCATTTTAACTGTGCAGTGAGAACAGGAAATTCAGGGAAAGGACACAATTTTAAGCATGCCTGGCTTGCAGGTATATATCTGAGGTTGTGCCTTTGTAATAGACACAGAAATACATTAAACTGTACCTAACACAACAAAGGGGCTTGGAAAATCCACCGGAGATGCAGCGTGCATGGCTCAATCAATATTCCTAGGAAACCACTAACTCTGCCTTTTCATGGAATTGAAGTCCCGCATGTAGACACTGGTTTGAGTGATAGCACGTCTCCAGCAGCCTATCCACCTTCCATTCGCCCTGAATGCTCCAGGCCCCAGCCTCATTTCATTCCAAGGTTTCCAGGGAACCTTTCCCTCTGGCCCTGTCATTTCGCTCACATTTCTCTGCAGCTTCCAGTATCGCCTATGTGGAAGCAAGGCTCAGAGCTCCACGCAGGCGTGGCTCCGCACGATTTGGAGAGGAGGATTTTTCATTTCTCCAGGCACAGCATACGGAAAAGTCAGCTCCTGCCTCTGTACCACCCCTTCCCTCTCTTGCAGTGACCTCTTGGCCAACACACCCAGGGTTAGATTAGGGACTACAGCTTGAGCTACAGAGCCAAGGGCTCCCTAGGAGGGGCCGACAAGAGGCCCAGATCTTCTGCAGATCGGGTTGTAACACGCTCCCCCATTAGGCCACACCAGCACTTGGATGCTGACAGCTTCCATCTAGACCTGCCAGGGATGGGCCGTGGCCTTATTCTAGCCCTCTCCAGTCGTGGGGGACCCTGTGGGGCTGCACCTGCTCTTTCTAGTCTGGTTTGTCTCTGTTTTGCAGCCTCATCAGATTCCTCTGTGAAGGCTGTGTTGGTGCTGGCGCTGTAAGGGTTAAAAAGTCAGCCCTGTGGCATGTGTGACCCAGGAATGCTGGGGCCTTCAGAGCAGATGCTGGCACATTTGTGCCTCCCGGTCCCGGTTGGTCTGGGTAATGCGGTTTTCCCCAGTGTGTCTCTAGCCTCTGATTGAAATGGGGCCAGAGGGCTCCCAGGGAAAGGACACAATTTTAGCATGCCTGAGTCACATTTCCTGCCGGTGTGTATTTGTGGGCCCTGGTGCAGGCCATAGGGCTGCCCCAGAGCTGTGGGCTAATTGGGCCTGGTCACTGCTCTGAGCCTGGGAACAGGGATAGTTCAGTCTCCCTGGACTATGCAGTTCTTGGCTGCTCTCCTGTGTCTGCCAATGAGTGCGAAGCATGGCAGTGAATTGGTGATGGGGGAGCTGGCGCTGAGAGCCACCAGCCATTGTCACTGGCTCCACACTGGTCACCTCCAACTTCAAGGCTCTGTAGCCTGTTTGTCAGGCATGGGGACACCCAGCCCAAGTCAGTGTTTGTGGAGAAGTGGGACCCCTAGTCTAGGTGGCTCAGGCATCAGTGCCTAGAGTTAAGGTTGCCTAACACTTCCCATTAAAAGACCCTGTTTTCAGTTGCTTATAACTTTGCCAACCTTTCAATTGGGCTGATCCCAGGCCAGGTGTCTGCCTTGAGCGAAACAGCCTTGGGAAGGCTCAGCCGTTTCCAAGTGATAGAGGAGAGGACAAGGTGGTGTTGTTTTACCTTTCCTAACCGCATGTTGGGAGGGAGGTTTTTTTATGTGGGTGGCCTGGGTGTCAGGGAGATGCCTTCTGCCGGTCCCATGACAAGCTTCCTACATGTGGCCACAGTGCAAATGTGGGCAAAAATCTCACCTGCATGTGTTCGGCAGAGCTTTGGGAATTGATTCCTCTCTATTGAGCCTTCTCCAGCCCTACGTGTGCCTGGACTGCTCATTCACTGTCACCAAAGGGCCACATGGGCTGAGCAGGCTTTTCTCTGCCATTGCTACTCCAGCCCAACCACTACAGCTCTGGGCACCAGACCTGAGAGCAGGGAGACACTCCCCAGAGCAGCACCCAAGTGGTGAGGGCAGGGCGGGTGCAGCCTGACTTTGAATGCAGCAGGATGAGAAACAAGGGGATCGACCTGAGCAGAGGGGGTTGTAAAAGCCAGAGGAGGATGGGGGACCCTAGCTGGAAATCTGAAGGGAGAACAGTGGGAGGCAGGAGCCAATGGGACAGCAGAGGGACAGGAGCCAGGGCGTTGGATAGGAGCTGAGAGAGGGGTCAGGGTCTGGGGGCTGCATTGGCACAGGCAGTATAGGAGCAGGAGCTGGAACTGGAGCTGGAGAATGCTAATGAAGTTAGTGGTGCAGAGGGTGAAGGGTGGGGAAGGAGAGTCGACTTGCTAGAGCACACTCCCCTCCAGGACCCTGATCTGAACTCAGGAATCCTAAATCTCCACACTTGTTTGTGGTCAGCAAATATCTGTGAACCCCCTGGCATCATCCCCTTAGATACTTATAAGGGATAACAGCTTACTGCTGCCAACTACATTAGTTCAAGTGGTCAAAATCTCTACTATGAATCTAAAGGGCCAAACCCCTCTGCTTCCCAAAGCTGGGGATTAGCCTGGTTTGGTGTAATGGAGTTGCAGCCTTTTAAAATTAGGACACTACATTAAAAAAAAAAAAACCTATTAAGGTTGCAAAGCCAATCACTCAAAAGATAGGAAATGCCAGTATGAAGGATGCCCGTGAGACCTTATTTTGACCCCTTGAACATATGCATTATGGTACAGTCTGTAATTACAAGCTCACATGATATCCTATCCTTTCCATGCACCCCTGCCTCATTCAGTGCACAGGCTGGCCCTGCTCTGGGGAGGACTCAGGGCTGTGTCACGAAGGAGGCTATTGTCTGTAGGACCCCTGTCTCATCATACAGAATTTGGAAGGTGTGTCATGAAGAAGGTGGGGGGCTGCAGGATGGTCTTGTGGTTAAGGCAGCTGCATGCTGCCCTGATGAATTGGATTCTATCCGTACCGCTGCCCCAGAGTTCCTGTGTGATGCTGGGCACGTCGCTTTGACCAGACCATTTACAGGTGTCCTCTAATTGTGTGCTCCTCATTTCCTAGGTGCCCAGTGTGAGTCCCTGGGGCCAGCTTTGGAGAAGTGCAAAGGTCTCATTGACGTCAATGGGAGTTGCACTTTGACCATGTAAAATACTCTCAAACTAAGTCCTCTGGGTTATCAGGTCCCAAGTGTCTCAAGGTTGGCACCCAGAATTAGTGGCCCCTTTGAACAGGTTTGGCTTTATTCTCTTTGTGCCTCTGTTCCCCACTTGTACAACAGGGTTTTCATCACTCCTTCCTTTCCTGGGGGACTGTGAAGCCCCCTGAGACTGTGGGGAAAATGCCAGCGAAGGCAGCAAATCATTCTGTACTGGAGCGCGGTGTGGTGGGTGTGTGGCAAAAAGCCCCCAACCCTGCCTGTGAGGAAGATGCTACATGAGCATGTAATTAAAGACTGTATCACCATGCATGTGCACAAAGGGGCTGAATTAGGGTGGTGACACAAGTGTCCTCAGCTGTGGCGTCTCCTCGCTTGTGAGCACTCTCCTTTGCAAATGTGATAATGGTCTTTTAGTGTGGCTCTTCGCCTGGGATACGTACAGACTACAGCGGGCAACCTGAGGGAGAAAACTGGCTGGCTCCAGTCGTGTCCTCCGAGGTTCAGAAGCACCAGTGTTGTGGCTGCCGCTTGTAAACATCGCCGCGGGGGCTGAGGGACAACAAACAGAGACCTTTGGCCTGGACTCTGCTGTCAACACAGCCCTGGACTGCAAAACAACTAACTTCCCCCTCCATGACAGAGCCAGTCAGCACTGCATGGACGTGAGGCACAGGCCTTCCCTCCCAGCCTGACCTGCAGGGCACTGCTGTCCTGCGCTGTGTACATTGCCCTCCGTGCTAGCCCCCCAACGTGAAGTGAAGCAGCTGGCCCCTCAGGTGTTCCCAAGGGATTTCAGCGTGGAAGGCAGAGCAGGTGGGAGGGCAGCAACAGATGACTGCGCCGTGTATACTGGCATTACAGCCGTGACAGGAGGGTGCAGCTGCAGCCCGGCGCCCACTGCCAGGGCAAAGGGGAGCTTCACTCTCTTCCGAAGACTTGTTCCAGCACCCTCAGTCAGTGGCAAGGCTTCCCTGGGCTGTTACCCTCACCCTCTTGCTGCTCCGGCTCCTACACGTCATGCTCCCTTGTTGGATGGTAAAGCAGATGTCCTAAGAGAGCGTGGTGGGCCCTTGGGGGCAGGGACTCCCTCTGATGATGAGTACGTACAGCACCTAGCACAATGGGGCCTTGATCTCAGTTGGGGCCTGTAGGGCTCTGCCATAACAGACAATAAATGAGGAAGATGGTCATGTCCCAGGCAAGCCCTTATCTCTCTGCAGTCCCAGAATTCCACAGGGCGCTGTCTCCTCCTGCTTCGTCACCACCAGCTTCACATTTAGCCCCCTGGGTGGCCCTGGCTGGCCAGCTGCCTGCCCAAGGAATCTAGAAGAGCAGTTTGGAGCCAAGCACCTTCTCCATCTGTTAGATTGTCTTGCTTCTCCCCCTCCCCGCCTTAGCCAGGCCCTGGGGAGAACCTGGCCAGTTGGAGCGGGTGAGGGTGGTGGAGAGGGAGGGTGCAGATGCCAGCCGGTGCTTGCTGGGTCTGTACCTGCATGCAGCGTGCGGCAGCTCTGGTCCAGCAGAGCCAAAGAGGAGGGAATAATGTGCCAACTCGGAGGCTGCACTGTTGCATGCCAGGCCGGGTGTGAGTTACAGCCCCAGCTCCACCAAGGGATTTTGGTGCCTAATTCCCATTGAAATCAATGGCCACTAGGAGCCTAACTCTTTCTGTGGAGCTGGGCCATGGTTAGAGATCCACCTCAGTCCAAATGGGAACCAAGCTGTGAGTGTCTTGGGTGCTGGTGGGGTCCAGAGGAGACCGAAGGCTGGTGGGGTCCAGAGGAGACCGAAGGTTCCACGCTAAGACTGACAGTCTTTTGGACACAACCTCTGAGCATAGCTTGCCTGTGTGTAGCTGTGGGCTGAGTGGGACTCGATAGGCTGGTTCTCAGAGCTGGGGTGGAGACATCGGACAGGTTTTTCCTTCTGGGATAGTGTCTAGCTTTTTCCTTTTCCGCTGCCAATCCCCACCCCACTACACCCCAGCCTCCCCACATGCTGGATAACACGGTGTGGAAAGAGGCCACCTGGCAAGCATTCAGCAGAATGAGTGTGGAGCCTTCTCTGGTGTACCCCCACGAGGTGCCTGACCCTCTGCCGGGGGCTGTTGGGAGCTCCTGGCTCCGGGGGTAACAAGTGCAGGCTGAACCCTTCAGCAGGCCCTGCTCAGAATGCGGGGCAGGCCTCACAGAGCATGGGCCAAGCCTTGCAGGAAGGCGTGGCGCAGGGAAAGGCGGTGTCTGAATAGGACCCTGTGGGTGACGGAAGCAAAGAAGGCCCCAGGGGCTGTGAGGAAAGGGTGCTTCTGTTTTGTCGTGTTGGCCGGCATGTGGTGACCTTTGGCTGAGCAATGAGTACGGCACAGTTTGCTCTCCTGATAAGTGCAGGGAGGGATATAGCCTGGCCCCATTACAGGGAATCTATATAAGTGTGGGCAGGATCGGGGAGGAGACCACCTCACTGCTGCTCCAGCTGTGCTAGTCAGCCTGCAGAAAATGTTCCGGCTCTTCAGTCAAACCCGGCGCTGTTCACAAGTGAAGCGAGTGCTGCAGAGACAGGAGCGGCCCCTGTGGCCAGCGTGCCTCGCAGCTGCTGCACAGCAGGCCAGGTGAGGGGCAGACTGGGGAGCCGATCCTGTGAATCGGGTCATGGGGGCACCCTCCTTTGCCACGCTGGGCCACAGTCCCAGTCAGCTGCGGGTGTGTTTGAATAACTCTGTCCCAGGGAGCGACCTGTCTTGCTCCACACACAGATCCTGTGCACCAGTGTGATGTGGGGGAGGCTCTGGTGGTGCCAGAGAATGGGTGTCTGACAACAGACTAGCATCTGGGAGAAGGGAGGGTCCTGCCATGCTGTACTGTGTTAGGAGGGGGTGTGAGCAGATCAGAGCAGTAATAGAAACGGCTCCAGATGATTCAAAATGGGGGTTTCAAAATAACAAAGTGGAGGCACATAATCCCACTAGCAGATGTGTTGGAGAGGAAGAGAGCTGGGCACCAGGAAGGGTGGAAGACCTGGAGGTGATGGTGGCAGCTAACTAGAGACCAGTTTGCAATCTGATTTGGCTGTTTACACCAAGCCATCCTTCCTGGCCCAGCACCCGGAAGGCGAGAGCGCCTCTCCCCGCTCCGGAGCACTGGGTCCAGCTGTGTGTCCCTGCTAACCGGAAAGAGAATGGCAACAATTTTTGGAAGCATTTCAGAGGAGGACAGCAACAGGCTGGAGTTGGAGGCAAAGCTACAAAGAACCGATCGTGTGCAGCGTGGCTCGGGGAGGGGGGGGGGGCAGGGCGGGGATGTGATTTGAATAGTGACATTAGCACTCACTGCAGAGAGAGAGGGCTTTGGGCTCAGTGCCAAGGCCACTGAAGGCAATTGAAGCCTCCCCATTGATTCTGGTAGCTTGTGAATTGAGTCCTTTTCAAGATGAACCAAGTAACAGCCTGGCAACTTGCGGCCAGGCATAAACAACCGGGAAGGAGAGGACTAGAAATCACACCTGAGCTGTAAGGCTGTGAAATAACACGCTGACAGAGCAGACGGGAAACCCCTGAGTTTGGACATTGAACAGACACCTGGAAAGTGGACTCTAGGGAACATTCCCTCACAAACTGGGGGTGTGGACTACACACAGCAGCAAAAAAAGTCATCCCTCTCCAAGAGAGATCTGCTATTAATTGGCTATAACCAAAAACAAGGGCTGCCTTGGGAGGGTGGGAAAACAGGTTCTATAGCATGCAGATTCCCTTCTGGAGCATGAAGCAAAGAACATAAGTACGGCCAGATGGGGTCAGACCAAGGGTCCATCTAGACCAGTGTCCTGTCTTCTGACAGTGGCCAGTGCCAACTGCTTCAGAGGGAATGAACAGGACAGGGAATCGTCCAGTGATCCACAATGCAGCAAGGGAGAGGGGGGACCCTGCTACTGTTTTACAGCCATTTGTAATGCGGCATCCATCAGACAGGCAGTGTACTTAATAGGTCTCTGTCCATGAGGAGCCTGGTACATCCTCTCTCAGCTCTCTAGCCTGTTTTGGGTGCAGATATGCAGTGCCAGTTTCTGCTGTCTCCTCTGGGGCCTGTCTTGGGTCAGAGTGTGTAATACACTGCCTCAGTCTCAGGGGTCTGGTTTGTCCCCAGTGGCCTGCACTAGGCTTGTGTGTACACACAGGTGAGCTGTTTGCACCCGGAGGAGTCTGTGATCTCCTCCCATCATGTACAGGAAGTCGCTCAGTGCTCTCTTTGTCTTTCAGTTTCTCCTCCACCTCTGTGGAGCACTTGTCTCGCTCAGACTCGTGGCCGAAGGATGTGGGCATTCTGGCTCTGGAGGTTTACTTCCCTTCACAGTATGTAGAACAGGTGGAGCTGGAGAAGTATGATGGGGTGGAAGCTGGGAAGTACACCCTGGGCCTGGGCCAAAAGCAGATGGGCTTCTGCGCGGCCCATGAGGACATCAATTCCCTGTGCCTGACAGTGGTGCAGCGCCTCATGGAACGCAGCCGCCTCTCCTGGGACTCCATCGGCCGGCTGGAGGTCGGCACCGAGACCATCATTGACAAGTCCAAGGCAGTCAAGACGGTCATCATGCAGCTCTTCCAGGACTCGGGGAACACGGACATCGAGGGCATTGACACAACCAATGCCTGCTACGGAGGCACGGCCTCCCTCTTCAACTCTGCCGACTGGGTGGAGTCCAGCTCCTGGGACGGTGAGTGGCGTCCAACCAGCCAGGGGGTGAGGAGACCCCAGCCGCTGCTCTCTCATGCTGCACTCCACTTCCTGTGGGAACCCCCCTACAGTGCCCTCCCCGCCCCCCTCAGTGCTGCTCAGCTGGTTCCCTGCTAGCTTCCTGCAGGATCACAGGAGGGAGGAAAGCTGTTCTGCCTTCTCCATTGCCACCCTCCCTGCCTGGCTGTGGGAGCCACAGGGAGAGCAGGGTGGGAGCTTGGCTGCACCAGAAGCTGCGAGGAGAGGGAGATATAGAGCTAGATACAGCCACTGGGTGCCCTCAGCCCAGCTTGCTGGCGGTTTCTGCTCCCTGTGTCTGGAGCAGCACATGGGGTGTGTCTGCAGAGATCTAAGGCCAAGCTCTATCTTGGGGAGGTGATGAGACACCGCGCCTGCAGCCCAGGTGGGAGCCATGGGGAACAGCTGCCTCTGGCTCCTACCACAGCTAAATCCTCTTCAGATGAAAGCCATGTTGTTCAGCACAGTTCCCATTGCTTTAATGCAGAGAAGGTGTCCCAAGCACTGTAACGGCAGGGATTCAGCTGATCTGTGCTGGCTGAGGTGACTTGTTGTTTTTTATGTACACCCTGTTAGCCTAAATGTATCTCTGTCTCCTCCCGCCCTGACCCCTGACCCCTTTCTGCACAGGGGACACTTTAAATGTCATCTTGGTAGATTGGTGGAGGACTTTAAAGGTAACTTTCAAAGGTTTTTTCTCAAAAAATTGTACTTGAGCCTTTTTCTTGATTTTTTTCAGCATGTAAAGAGGGTTAGAAAGGCTTCTAAATATCCTTGACTTAAAAGGATCCGGGGTGCTGGCTCTGTGTTTCCATGGTTTGACTGTAGGACCTCTGGCGATTTCAGAGGATGTCTGTTGGTATCTTGCTCAGGGATGTTGGATATTTAGCAAAGGCTTCCTTCTCCTAACATGCTAGCGGCTGAAGTGAAACAGATGCTAACAAAAGCAAACAAGTTTTAAATGGACAAACCTTTCATCTCCCCTTCCTAACTTCATGGGTTCTCTGGCACCCATCCCAGTCTTCCAAGCCATAGTACTCCTGAATTTCTAACATAAAAACAAGGAGGAAAAACCTTCTGAAATAAAAAACTTACATGTGTCAGGTTATCCATCAAAGCCCAGTGGTGGTGATGAAAGGGGCACATGCTCAATTTTGTTTCCTTCTCAGGTCACCTCTAAGAAATCTGCAGCCTCTAGTGCAGGGGTCTGCAACCCAAAAGATAAGAAGAGCCATTTTTGAAAATTCCTTCAATAACAAAATGTTTTGAGAGCCACAATGGGTGTAGCCTCCTGGTGGGAGGTGCAGGGAGGTAAGCCAGGATTTCTGCTGCAGGGTCCCCTTATGCAGGGTGGGGGAAGCCTGGAGCTTGGCATGGGCTGCCGTGGGGTCCCTGGTGGCTGGGGGAAGCCCAGAGCCAGGCATGGGCCTCCTGCAGGGTACCCCGGTGGTTGGGGGAGCCCAGAGCCGCAAGGGGGCAGCCAAAGAGCTGCATGTGGCTCCAGAGCCACAGGTTGCAGACCCCTGCTCTAGTGGATGACACATTAAACAAATCCCCTCTGGATAACATAGCAGGGCAGACATAGCTGAGCCCAGAGAAATATGGTTTAAGATCCCCAGTATCACCTGCATTACCACCAGCAAGTCTGCAGGGGACTGCACTTGGGCTATTGATGTGACATGGAAGGTGCTCTGAGCTTACCAAGTGTTTGCAGTACAAACCCCTCTGACAGGTGGAGAGGAGTCTCACCACTGGCCTGTAAAAGGTCAAAATGGCCGTGTCATTTTTAACAGCTGAAGTGAAGGAACTAGGGTGTCTTCGGGAGGAGTTTGAAATGACCCAGATGCTGTATGGGAAGGGTGCAGCGTGGGAGTCAGATTATTTATTGAGTGTAGTAACACCTGACATCGGGGTTCCCCCATTGTGGTAGGTGCTGTACGAACACAGTGAGAGACGGGCCCTGCCCTAGACAGCTTGCAGCCCCAATAGACAAGACAGACAAGGAGAAAGGAAGTATTGCTGTTCTGTTCTGACAGATGGGAGAGTTTTGTTTGGGATATGCAGTTTTATCCAGCCAAGCCACAGAGCTCTTATCAGTGATGTTCCAGGCATGAAGACCTCCAGGAAGTTGAGTCATTTTCCAGTCCTCAACAATATGTGTTGTGGTTTGTGGCTGCCCAGATTGCCATAGTCTGAGGGTGAGGAACAGAGATTAAGTGATTTACCCAAGGTTATGTGGTCTTTTTCAGATCCAACACCGGAATCCAGGTCTCTCGAGTGCCTGTCATGCAGTTAGGGTATTGAACCCTCCTTCTTCCCTCTCTGCAGGGCAGCTGTTATGCCAGGGGAAGGGGATGTATAGTCTAGTGGGTTAAGAGGGCACACAGGGCCATGAGCTATGTTGAATTTCTACAGTGCGGAGGTGTCAGGTGGCCCATGGGCGGGGCAGCCAGGTGGGTGGGAATAGCACATTTGCCAAGGCCTTTTGTTTCACTTCTCTGAACACTGCTAGCTTTCCATGCCTTTAAGGTCTCCATTCTCAAGGGATTTTTCTGCCTTCCATGATTGCAAACATTACTCCACTGTAATATTTGGGCTGGAGATTTAAATTTGTGTGGGATTTTTTCATGCTGCTGCCTGACCACATCTGTGTTCTCATCCCACCTTAGGGCGCTATGCTATGGTGGTCTGTGGCGACATTGCTGTCTATGCCACTGGCAATGCCCGTCCCACGGGAGGTGCAGGAGCGGTGGCGATGCTGGTTGGCCCAAATGCCCCTCTGGCACTGGAGAGAGGTGAGTACCATTCGTAGAATGACTGTCTCTCCTAGAAGCATTTGGTGTGGAACAGACCACTGTCAGGGCTGACTTACTTCAGATAACCTGAAATGATGAGACTGGCATCTGAGGATTGCTCCTGCCATCACACATCAGTTCCAACCCCTAGGGCAATGGTTCCCAACCTTTTCAGTAACACTGCGCTCTTCAGTGACACAAACAATTCCACGGCACACCCACTTTTTTCAGCCAAATTGATTGCTCGTAAATGTCACATTTACTTACATTTAATATGGTTACAGTCTTATTAGAGAGGTTTGAAACATAGTGCACACAACAACCTAAAGAAGGATCAAATGCATTAATGTTTCAAATCCACCAGAAAAAAATACACGTCCTCTCAATTTTGCCCTTTGGCCACCTGCATTTGAATGTTCACGTTTTAGAATCGACAGACCAATACCTTGCTTTTAACTTGATGATTAATTCTCACGAGTTTTATGAGTTGTAATTTTGGCTGGATAGAATATTGTTTAAGATGAAACAATGTTTGTTTTACATTGATTTTCATTACCTTTGTACAACATGTCACACTTGGCCAGTTCTCATGGCGCACAGCAGTGTGCCGCAGCATACAGGTTGAAAACCACTGATGTAGGCCCTTCAGCTCCTTTTTAGGCAGCTTAGCCATGGAGACATGGTCCCAGGGAATGTCTCTTGACACCAGCTCCTCCTGAACCTGGCCAGGGCCGGATTAAGGCAGATGCTTTATGGGCTGCAGCCCCAGGCTAAAGGGGGGCCCTGCCACCCTGCAATAATCCGTCCTGCTCAGGCAGGCACAGCGCTGAGTGGGCCCCCAGAGGTCAGGCTGGCTTGGCAGGTCTCCTCTGCCAGGCCCCAGAGGCCCCGGCACAGCAACCCAACAGCGCTGCTGCTTCTGGCCCTGGAGGACTGCCACTGAATGCGACACCACACACCAGTCAGCCCCACCCCCTGGCTCGCTGCTCTACTACAGATGGTCCTGGACCAGCAGCCTAGGGGTCGCGTGGGAGCAGCACGGACCACAGCCTCTGGCCTCAAGGACCTGGCCCCCCCAGCCCTGGGCACCAACCTACCCTGCAAAGTAGGTGGGTCTGCCAGGTGACCCCAGGGCTGGTGTGCCCAAGCACCACCCTGCCCACAGGTTGGCTGCTGCTGCGGTGGACCCTGGACCCCAGGGGCAGGCCATGAAAGTGGGCAGCCCAGGACTCATGGGCACCTTAATTTTTCCCTGACTGTGGTGTATGGATTTCCCTAATTTTTGGCGGGGGTTAACTGGACCTGGTCTTCAAGGAGCCTGGTACCCCCTTTGGCTGGTAAGTAGGGGAACCTGGGCCCCCCACTCCACTGGGTCCAGCTCAAGGCCCTGAGCCCAGGCAGGCAGAATCTGTCCTCCACAATTTTCCTGTTCTGCCCTGAGCTCCTTCCTACATCCCTTGGATCCATAGGTTTCTGCAGCCTGTGGCTCTGGTTGTTCCTTTCCTCAGTGGTCGTCATTCTCAGGTGGCTTCTCCTTCCTGGCAGAACCTTCTTTCTCTGGCCTGCCTGCTCTTGTGACCGTCACCCTGACCCCTCTGCTTCTTAGTTCTTTTAGTTTCCCAGTTGCTGTGAGGCTGCCAATGAATGGTCAGCAGTTCCTGCATTAACACCTTGGTGGCCAGGTTCATAGGGGGTATATACCCTCCCCCCCATGACAAAACTCAACAACTAACATGTTCCTAAAGCTCATTGCAAAGAACTGCTGAATTTCCACACTTACCATCAGCCTGGTGGCTGGTTAAATAAAGAGAGAATGATTGCTGCCCCACCTTCCACACTACTTGGTGGTGGTCCCTAAGAAACGGTGGGTCAAACGTGAATGGGCATAACTCCACTCAAGTCAGTATTGCTATGTCGGCTTTCACCAGCTATGACTCCGGCCCTCAATCTGCACCTTTCCATCCAGCTGACATAAGGGTGTTGAAACTTGCGATAAGCACGAGGATTTTGATGGTAACAGAGCAACATGGGTTATGCACCAAAGGATTACATTAAAAGCCACTAAATTTGCAAAAACAAATAAAGAGGATTTTGGAAGAATTTAACAGATTACAGACTGCAGACACAACTGTCACAGTCCCAAGAGACCAGAGGCTTGAGCTAGCTAACAACAAATGTTTGGAAGTACAAATAGAGAAATAAATAAAAAGATCCAGAGAAGCTGAGATCCTTCTATAAGTGGGCCAGCATGATTGGTCTACTAGTACAGAACTAGGCTACTGTAGCTGTACCCATTCCCAGGACTCAATTGTGTTATGGGGAAAGCCCTACTTAGTTTGTGATATTGCAGATCCCACAATATTAGTCTTCCATCATAATTTTGACAGTTGCCTGGGGCTGACAGTGGGAACCTGGCTTATCGGTCACTGATGGATGGGGCTCCATCTGTCAGCCCCACACTTTAATGACTGTAATATATTTGCAGCGAAATGTCTAGTTATCAAAAAAATTAGCAGGTGTGACATAATATTTGCATGTTTATATTGTTCCAGCACATTTTTCTTAAGCAAACGGGTCTTTCCTGCTTTTTCCAAATTACCACAGTTAATAGAGGTCCATTATTACTTTTCCACAATTTCCCATATCTTGTCTGAAACTTAGCCACAGTTATTTGACAATCACCCTGAGATCAAGTAGGGCCTTAGTTATGGGTCAAAGGATCCTTTTCCTGGACATTTGGCAAACAGAGCATACCTCTGCACAGCCCGTGTCACCGTCACGGTCTTAACAGGGATGAAGCATTCAAGAAAAGAACCGCCTAAGCATGTGGGTACCAGAACCTCCTGCCTGCGTACTGCTCTGGCGCGGTAGCTATCCACAGGCCTGAAACAGGCAGCGTGAAGCTCTGCAAACTAAACCTGATGCTGATCTGTGCCAAGCGCATTGCCAGCAAACAAAATACATCCTTGTCAGCTATGCAGGCCCAAATACGGCCTGCATCACAGAGACCAGCTCTGTCTGGATGGCAGCTCTGTCTTGCTGTCTCCTCCTGCCTGTCTCAGGCCAGGAGGCAGCCAGTTTCATTTGTCTTCTCTGCAAATGTCAAGTCCAAATGAGGCACCTCAGTGAACGGATCTAAGTGTCCTTGTCTTGCATCATGAACCAGGAGCCAAAGCTAACCTAGCACTCTCGCTTGCATGCAGACTACGACTTCCTACGGTGCTCACTGACCCTTGTTGGCAACATCCAGGCTTGGCATCGTGGGGCACTAAACCCCTCTTGCCTCTCTAGGACTCTACAGGCTGGCTCAGAGCCAGCCCACACAGCTGGCCACACCTTGAGCATCAGAGTCGACGTCACTGCTGATCACATCACAGCTCGGTCACTGGCTGGGCCGGGCATCCTCTCAGTCAGGCTGTGATCTGACAAGACCTGAACATGAGCCTGATTTGAACGCACAGCCCCCTAGACACTGTCAACCCCCACCATTTGTTAAAGGGCAGCCACCTGCCCAGCACAGAATGAGGAGTTGAGGAACCAATGAGTCACCATTCTCATAATTCAGCCTAGACCCTCCCATGGCCCTCCCTCTCCGACACCTTGCTGAGGGGGAAACTCAAGCATCATGGCAGAAAATGATGGCTGAAGCAGACTGGAACACACACTTTACTAAGACTGCGCTAGAGTCCCAGAGACCCTGCCTACAGACCTCCATAGTGGCTGCCCTAAGGAGCTGTCCAGGGTGGCACACAGCTTCATTAATCTGAGCGCCCACAGCCACAGAAGCCAGCTCCAAGCACTGCGAAGAACCAGTGGTTAATGCTCATTCAGGGAGGTTTCTAAAACAGGCTCCTCTCTGTCTGCACCCTGCCACCAGCAGCCGGCCTGTGTCCCTCCAGTTCGGTGCATTCACGCTACGAGGAATAGCGGACAGTCTAAATGAGGCTTCACCCAGGAGCTGGAGTCCATCCCAGGCTATTCCTGGCTTGTAAGAGAGAGTCCTGAGCAGCCGGTGCTGCTCCTGACCAAAGAGCCACCACCTCTTTCAGGGAAGGACTCTTCTCCATCAAACACGCAGTAGTGTGACTAGCACTAAAGAAACCCATGGGTTCCAGCTAGGCGCCATCCAGTACCAACCTCCCTTTCCAGAGCAAGCTCACAGTATAGCTGGCCAAAGGCCAACTACATGCCCATCTAACCAACGCTGATATTCTAGACCCACACACAGTCTGGATTCAGGGCAGGAAACGGGCCTGGAAGCGAATCACTGGCACTGCGGGATAAACTCCAGCTGTTAGTGGATAGAGGGCAGAATCTGTCTCAGCCTCCGGGGCCACTCTAGCATTCCCCTTGGCCAGCCATGAGATACTGCTGTCCTGTCCTGCCTAAGAGAGGGGATGGGTCCAGGGGAGTGCGCTAAAATGGTTGAACCCATCCTGGAGGGAGACGCTGAAATGGCAGTGGTAGGAAACTGCCCTGCTGCCTCTGACTCCAAGTCTCACAAGGACCAGTTCTCTCTCTAGTCCTATTCAGCATCTACATGCAGCTGCTAGGAGACCTGGTCTGACAACAGGGACTCAAATTCCAGCACCGTGCAGATCTACCTCTCTACTGCTGCGTCACTAAATGTAGCCGTATCACTGCCACAAGAGTGGCCCCGTGGTGATGGAGAGAGGAATGCTCTTTGAGGAGTTTTCAGCCATGGTGCCACAAATGGTCAGTTGGTCAAGTCAGTCCATAGCTTCGTAGGCTCCTGGATTCTTCGTTGACACTGAGTGCTCACATAGCAGTATCCATGAGTAACGCTTTCTGCTATCTCCGGCTGGCTGGGAGACTCTGTCCCACCCTGGCAGACAAAGACCTGGCTTCAGTCATACACAGCTTCATCACCTCTTGGCTGGGTCATAGCAGTGTGGTTTACCAGGCCAGGAAGCCCTTAGCACTTGGGAAACTCAAGCTAATAAAGACGGGTGCATCACATCTACTCAGATACACTGATGAGATGGTTTATAACCAATCTAGAATTCCATTGAATCCAGAGAAACTTCTCTACACAGAATAGGTACAAAGGCTAGAGGATAAGATCAGATCAGGAAGGAGGGCTGAAAAGTGGCTCATGAAATGTAATTTTGTGATTTTTTTTTTTACACAGGGCTGTGGTGGGTTTTGGCGGAGAGGTTTGTTGCAGATGGGGCTCTGGTATAGGGTGGTGATTTGCCGTTCTCTCCCTTTTCTGTGCCTCACTCACAATGCTGAGTCAGTTTTTCCCCCTCCCAGGCATTCGGGGAACCCACATGGAACATGTGTACGATTTCTACAAACCGGACCTAGCTTCAGAATACCCCATGGTAGATGGGAAACTCTCTATCCAATGCTATTTCCGGGCCCTGGATCAATGCTACTCTGTCTATCGCAAGAAAATCCAGAGCCAATGGCAGAAAGGTACACAGCCTATGTGTGAAGTGGGAAATCTTGTGTGTGTCACTGTCCCTATGTTAGCCTGAATACCTACTCCTCTGCCTTTGTGGGGTCCTTGACTGTCTCTCTGGGCTCCTCTCTTGTTGCATCTGTCCCTCTCCACCCATGTTGTAGAGCCCGTGGGTTTCTGGGCAGATGGACAGAGGGACCATTAGTGGTGGGAATGCAGGGGCAGGGTGGAATCCCAAAAGTCAATGAAATTATAACTTACTGACCTCTTATCCAGCTCCTAGCCACACAGACAAAAGTGGCAGGGGAGCAATTTAAAAGAGGCTGGTTAGCAAAGATCAGACTTGACTGGGTGGTCAGACAGAAAGACACACACGTTGAAACAGTGGATGCCATTTTCTCCATTGGAGGAGACTTTAAACTCTTTTAAAATGGTGCCAATTGGCTGTGTGTTTCCCTGCTGTGGTCTGTCCAGGGCTCTGTGTCCGGGGAACTTGCAGGTGGCAGCATCCCAAGGCCGTGAGCATGTGTCCCGCCAAGCAAAGGCGTGAGCATCTGGCATGCTAAACGGCCATTGTAACCCATCCTCCCCCCCCCCACAGAAGCCTGTGGCTCTAATGCCAACCCCAGGCAGTAGCAGCTGGGTCAGAAGTGCACATGGGTCGTGAGAACCCTTCCAGTGCCAGGGCCCAGTTCCCCTTTTCAGGAGCACTACCACAGGAGAGGCGAGACTCTGCCAGAGAAGATTCTCCCGCCCTGGTTAAGTTTGAGGAGCAATGCATTTCCTATTTCGGGCATCTCAGTGTCTCCTTGTGCAGGATGGGAAGGCTGTGGGCCCTTCCCCACCCACCCCATCGCCCCGTGTGGAGCAGGTCTATGGGTCTATGCCATCAGGGCTGGTGCGAGACCGGTGGGTCTCTCTCTGTGCAGGGTGGGGTTGAGGGGTCTCTATTTAATACATGCCTTCCCTCTCCTATTCTGCTGCAGTGGGGGTGGACAAGCCTTTTACCCTCGAAGACTTCCAGTTCATGATCTTCCACACACCCTTCTGCAAACTGGTGCAGAAGTCTGTGGGGCGAATGATGCTCAACGACTTCCTCGCAGCTCCCAACCCTGACACACAAAGCGGCATCTACAAAGGCCTGCAGGCCTTCAGGTGGGCGAGCATACTGAGCCAGAGTGCTCTCTGCTCAGGGGAGTGAGAGTCTCTTGGGCTACCAACATCCGTGGAGGAGCAATTCCACTAGTGGGGGACCACACATCTATGCCATGTTCCCCATAGGGATGGTGTGCAGGGCAGGGATCAGTTTTTCTGCATCTGTTAATAATAATGATGGTATCAGTACCCAGTGCTTGTCTCCTGCAGAGCTGTATAAGGAAGATCAGCAGCCTCCTCCCCATTTACAGGTGGGGAAAGTGAGGCACAGAGTAGGGAAGTGACTTGCCCAAAGTTGCCAGCAGGTAGGCAGCAGGGCTTGGCTAGTGCTCACCTACGAGGCTACATCAGGATGGTCCAAGCGTGGAGGGAGTTTTCCCTTGTGGGGGCTGTGGAGGCTCAGGGAGTGAGATGATCAGGAGGGCATTTGGGGTTAGTGTGTGGCTTCCTTAGTGAGGGTAGCAGCAGATGGGGCACCCAAGGTTTCCTTGCCTGGAGACAGACGCCATGGCGCATGTCACCCCTCCAGCAGGGGCTGCATTCATTCTGGCAGGCAGGAGGGTCTGTGAGTGCTCGGGTTGGGAAGCCGGGCTGGCTGGCACACACAGGGAGGGGCTGGGTAAGGCTGGTGGAGCAGCTGTGGACATTCAGTGGGTGTGAGTGCTCTGTCAGGGGCTGTGGGTGTTGAGGCAAGTAGGGGATGCAGCAGTTGGGGGGATGTGGATCTCTGCTGTTTGCTGGGGTGCTGAGTGCTTTTTGGCAGCAGTGAGAGTGACCACAGAGTCAGAGTTAGTGGGCAGGAGTATAGCCCCACCCCCACTGCCACGATATTCCCCAGTCACCCACCAGGACCCCACAGACACAGAACAAAGAGCTGGCCCCTGCCCCAAAGAGCTTCCAATTTAAGGCAAAAGACAACAGGTGGATACAGCCAGGGCAGTGGAAGAAAACAAGGAGACCATGCAGGTGGGTCTGTCGGGCAGGTGTCTCAGCCCTCCAACTGCCTTGCCATTTTCCAGGTTTGTGTAGGCACTGTGGCCAATAGGCAACTCCTGTTGCATGGCCAGTGGGGCCAGTGATTCTTTGGGAGGTACTTTGCTATTGATGGAGGGGGATTGTTCCCAAAGTGCCAAGGTGTATTGTTTGCTGGACTGGCGTTGGTAGCAACTCAAGTAATTAAACTTGAGCTGAGTTGTGCCCTGAAAGCAGGGATTCGGGTCTTTTATTAGGTATGAAGATACAGCAGCTCCTCCCATAACTGGAGCAGCTGTTCTTGGAGCATGATGAATTTTCAGAGAATTTACAAATCAATCTGTGAATTAGCTTCGGGATCATGTGTTTTAAAGGGTGCTTGCAGTATTGCAGCCGTGGCAGTCCCAGGACATTTGAGAGACAAGGTGGGTGAAGTAAGATCTTTAACCGGCTCAACTCTCATTGACATAAGTTGTTTCTCTAATTTCTTCAGAGGCAAAAGCTTAAATTTTACACCTGCCTTTTTTTGCCTCTAATATTAATCTCACTCACAGAATCACACTGACTCTACAAACTTCCTGTGTAGTCAAAACTCCCTGAGAACTTCTGCACAGGCATATTCATCTGAATAATGCTTATTGACTTCGTTTCCCCACACCCCTCCCACACATTCTTCAAAACTGAAGGTTTCTCCTTCTGCAGAGGCTGAAGACTAGAGGTCTCCCTAGAGAAATCCATGCACTGCCCTTTTTCAAAATGGCTGCTATCTCCTCTTGTTCATGGCAGGACTCAAGCCTGTATTTCTCTCTCTCTCTCTGTGTGCATGTGCCCCTCTGCCTCCTCATGTCTTAGAGGAGTGCCATCCTCTCTGAGGCTATGTCTACACTTGCACTTTTAAGTCGACTTTAAGTAAGTCGACTTAGTTAAGTC